>OX101787.1:2378038-2443500 GCA_944452715.1 Ophion slaviceki
AAATAGCCTTTTTTAGCGTCTAAAGTGAGAAGACCCTTTAAGATCGTAGGCTATAAAGTTATGCTTAAAAATACGATAAAAAATCGTTTTTTTTTAAATCAGGGATGCTGCTGGACGCACGAAGTACTTTTTTTCTTTCTCTTTTACGTCAACTGTCATCTCGTAGCTTTGAGGAATAATCGAATCCTCTTTGTGGAGCAATTTTGAGGAAATTTCGACACTGAAGACATTTAGGAATAAAATTTATCGACAAATCATTGAGTGTATTTCTTTTTACTTTTTTAAAAAATGTATACGCAAGGGTGAAGTGGAGGTTGCGTGTTCCCGGTGAGCGAAGATCTTCCTCCTCGAACTTACTCCTTCTCTCTCTCGTCCTCTCTTCTGCTTCGCCGGTTAGTATAGTTCGCCACGTTGCCGCACCGTTCCTCCCACCGCTCCGCCACCGTAGCCACCGTCTGACCTCAAAGGTTCCCCTCTTATTTCCTCTTGGACCTCGTTTTTTTCTTCTCCTTTTACCGTCTTTTTCTACCTTCGATCCTCCAAGCTTCGACACCTTCGCTCGGCTTCTTGATCCTCGAGGGCTCGTGTGCGCGCGAGAAACCGACCTCGCGCGCAGTCTCGCCTTCGTTTTCTATACTTACTCCTAGATCCTGCAAGATGGAGAGAGAGAGAGAGAGAGAGAGAGAGAGAGAGAGAGAGAGAGAGAGAGAGAGAGAGAGAGAGGGAGGAGAGAGTGACTGGAGCCAGGAGTGAGTTCACGACTTCCATCGACGTTGAAACTCGTTGTAAACCTCGCAAACTCCTCGGGCAAAAATCCCTCTGGAGTATTCTTCTGATGCAACGTCCTGCTGAAAAAATCTCCCGGAGCTCGTCGTTCTAAAGGGAAAATGAATGGTGCCATTCAGACGCGGTGATCTTGTCGATCACTTTCTTCCTTCATACACTACGCTACTTACCGTATTTATAAAAACGTGGGTCCTTCGAAAAGCAACGACATGTACTCGTGCGCACTTGACACTTGATTTTTTTCAGATTAAGAAAAATTGTTATAGTCATTGAGGAAATTATGTGACCTGTACATTTTTCGTCGTTAATGTTCGGAATTAATAGTTCGTAAATCCATTTTCTGACTTTGTTTTCGATATTTCCGGATATACACTACCGGCGAAAAGTTTCCGGACAGAAATTTAAAAAAGTTCCGGAACGACTTTTTATGCCCTTTCGCCGATAGTTGAGATAAATGAATTTAATAAACGGCATTTTTAAGAGGAGAAATTCACCTCCTTTCTTTTTTTTGTAAATATTTTACTATTTTTTTAAAGATTAGTACCCTTCTTCGTAAAAGACTTTCCTTTTTGTCCCTTTTCTGGTAGACCCCCTTTACAGACAACATTTTTTATGCATTTCTTTGACCGGAATCATAAAGGGGGAAGCTCAAGCTTCAACTTTTTTTTTAAACCTTCGTACAATTTTTTTTCTGAATATATTTTGATTTTTTTTTAAAGAAACAATTTGAAAAATAACGTCTAACGCGAAAACGACAAGGATTCAAGGAAATCCTCAAGATAGTAAATAGTTGTTTTTGTTCAATTTATTTTGTTCAAATTATTTTTTCCACCTATTTTCGGTAAAAAAATCAGATGGTTTAATTACCGTAACTCGAGAACTACGGGATTTGTGATAAAATTTGAAGACAGGAAAAACCAGTACTTTTCTATTATCAGTGAAAGAAAATTATTTCAGATTTTTTTCGAAATTTGTTTTCCCGTCAAATTTTATAGATTTTATTTCGTTAAAATAGAAAAATATAATTTTTTTCCTATCTCGAAATTTTACCATAAACCCCTTAGTTCTCGAGTTACGGTAATTTAATCATCTGTTTTTTTACCAAAAATAGGAGAAAAAAAATTTCGAAACAAAATTTGAAAAAATTCTCGCGAACTCAACCAAAACCGATTTAACTTTTTACTATCCTGAAGTTTTCCTTGAATCCTTATCGTTTTTGCGTTACATGTAATGTTTCTAATTGTCTCTTGTTTAAAAAAAATCCAAATATTTTTAGACAAAAAAATCGTACGAAGCTTAAAAAAAACAAAATTTTATGAATCCCTTTGTGAATCCGATCAAGGCAATGCATTTTAAAAAATTGTCTGTAAACAAGGTCCACCAGCAAAAGGAACAACAAAAACGCGAAAAATGGTCGTTTTCGAAAGAGTACTAGTCGTAAAAAATAGTAAAATTTTTTCAAAAAAATGAAAATTAAGGTGAATTTCTCCCCTTCAAAATGCCGTGAATAAAATTCATTCATGTCAACCGTCGGCGAAATGACATAAAAAATCGTTCCGGAACTTTTAAAAATTTTTGTCCGTATACTTTTCGCCGATAGTGCATGTATGTATTAAAATGCGGCGAAAAATAATTTCACTTCGCACCCTTCTCATTTAGAGAATGTCAACGAAAACACAAAAATGCACGCTAAATTTAAGGTATTCTAAATTGATATCAATAAACAATAAAAAATCAAGTCCAAGTTGTAACATTGAAACATTTTTCCCCCACTTTGACTTACACCATAAATGGGCTCTTCTCGTTCCCACTTTGATGACTGAACAAATAATTAATGTTTATCAAAGCTGGTTGAAGATTCTTTAAGCTTTACAGATTATTTTTTTTCGATGATATTATTCTTACACAAACTTCAGCTGTTCGGAACAAGTCACTATTTATTTTCGACAAACCATGCATTTTTCAACCACCTGTGATTTCAGTAGAAATAATTGTATCAAGATTGCAAAAAGATTTTTTGGTAAATATTTACAAGTAGGGCTCCAGCTAGAAAAGGGGTTTCGAAATTTTGTACCGAGTTGATGTATTTCAGGGCACTTTGTTTGTAATATTTAAGGAGGTACACCAGCTTCATACAATGTTGCCATGCTAAACCATGGTCAAATTTCAAAATGGTGATAGATCAATAAAATTTGGTGAGTATATTCTTTAGTATTATATATGTCAATACAATTTTTTTCAGATTTTTTCATTGTGCCGTTATCGAATAATTGAACATTGAAGTTCACGTGTATAAGCATAGGGTTTTTATAGATAGAGGTATATATTCCGGGTATAAGAATAAACGCTTGTGAATTATTTGTAACAAAACGGCACAACCAAAAAATCTGAAAAAATTTGTATCTACATGAATAATACTAAAGAATATATTCACCAAATTTTATTGATCTATCACCATTTTGCTGAAGCTAGTGTACCTCCTTAAGTCCGGGAAAGACAATTTCAACACTTATTTCAATCCCAAAACGCTTTTTATAAACTTTTTTAAAGGTACGGAGGAAACGGGTTTGGTGACATCGAGTAGGTCAGACGACATGGGTTTGTCATTTGACCCACTTGATGTCACCGAACAAACCCAAACAAACAACCCATACAAAGCCAAACAAACGTATTTCAAAAATCGAATATTTTCCGGAATTTTTTTTTTTTCTTAATAAAATACCCCTCCCCCATCATAAAAAACATATTTTCATACTGCAGAATAGCCTCGAACACGTGAAAATTTTTTTGGAGGCGATTAGGGCTGGAGCCCCACTTGTAAAAATTTACCGATTTTTTAAAGCCTAAGTAGCGGATTTAAGAATTTTCGACGGTATTTGAAAAAGATTAATTGGTGATTGAATTATTCAAATTTGAACATGAGAAGCGAATTTGCCGAGTAAATTATGAAATGGGATAATAAACTAAATGTGTAGTAAGAAGTTGAATATAGAAACAATTCCAGTGATCCCACTTACAAGGTACATCACTTAAGTGTCCGCCGTCGATTTTGTTAAAACTCATATATATTATAAAGCATTGAAAACTATTAGACACGTATTTTTTTTATCTGCGGACAAACGGTTTTAAGTGGAGAAAACCACCCCTCGAAGAAATACGTTGCGGTTTTGCAGTTTCACCCACAAGCAGTTCATCGATCTGAATGAAACAAAAACCGAATGCGTCTAATGTAAAGCAATGAAAAATTTACTATAGAATAATTGAAAAAAAAAACAAAATTAAGGGGTGATACGCTTCTATTTAAGTCTTAAAAGTGTTTTTCCGCAGTTAAAAAAAAACGCATCTAATAGTTTTATAATGTTTTACCACATATATGAGTTTCAGCAAAATCGGAAGCAGACACTTAAGTGATGTTCCTTGTTAAAGCTGAGTTGGAGAGTTCAAATTAGGCATGATTTTTTCTGATATCTAATAAAATTGATCAATTTTTTTCGCGCTCTCTCGTAACTACATATGTATTTATAAATGAAATAAATAAATGAATTAAATCAATAAATGAAGGAATATAATCAGATAAATGTAATAAATATATCCATATATATTTTACAAGATACTATTAATTAATTCGTAAGCCACAAACTAATTTGCGAACTTCATGAAATTTATGAAATTTTTCCTCTCTCGACGAAAGGAACGACCATTCCCAACAAGCCGTGGAACTCTTTGAAAAACGCACGCAGTCAAACCCGCCGCACTTGACCGCGCTCGACTCACGCTATCGAGGTCGCATTTCCATGATACGTGCCAGAAGAAACGCACTTAAAAAAATGCGAACACGAGTAAAACGCGGAGTCGCATAAGCGAGCCGAGAAATACGAGGAATTTGTAGGCGCGCGAGGTGCGCAATGCGTACCTCTTGAAATCCCAATGTTCACGAGAGAGAGAGCGAGAGAGAGAGAGAGAGAGAGAGAGAGAGAGAGAGAAATAAATCCGCAGGTTTGCGTTAGTTACTGCGCGGGAAGTAACGCGTCTGGGTTCTCCTTCATTTCCTTGCCGTTTGTTCGAGGCTGGTGCGCACTGTGTGACGCACCGCGACGCGTTGAGACGCATTTGCGCCACGACGGGCTCCCATTCAATCCTTGCTTTCGCCTCCCTTAATGCCCACCAAAGATCCCGAATATAACGCAGCCTATGCTACGCACAACATAACACCTCCGCGCGTTATGGTCCCGAGTTACCATTATGGACGAAGGACAGAGACAGAGAGAGAGTGAGCTCCACAGACCGCGTTCACCATACACACGTATTTACCATTGTCCAACGCCACAATGGATCACCCTCGCCCTCGTGCGCGCGAAAGCCCCGAATGACCCGTGTGCCTATGTATATATATATATATATATATATATATATATATATATATATATATATATATATATATATATATATATATATATATATATATTGCCCGGAGACCTAACCCTGGAGGTACGCGAGCGGCGCATACACGTCCGTACAAAACTTGGCGCTTCTTCGTCCGGTGGGATCACGCCAGCGACGCCCTGAAATCTTTCCTTTTTTTTTCTCGTGGCGCTTTGCCATCGCCGTGCACTCACGAGCTTTTTGTTCGCGAGCTACATAGCCTACCTTTTTTCCACCTTTCCTCCTCCTCCGCCAGCGCCCCTCTCCCGCTCGTCGACAGGGAGGAGGACTATTGCAAAGAAAGGAGACATAACGAGGCATATATATATATACACATACATATGTGTGTTTATGCTTCGTCATGTATGGAGATGGGCGGTCGAGGTTTGGCTCCTGCGGTACTTCGAGTTAAGCAGCATTGTCCATGACCAATACTCGGAGCGGTGACCGTTTAGCCGTGCTTCGGCTGGCGGTCAAAGTCTTGCGCACTAGTCTACTTGAGTCAAAGTCTCTGCACCAGAGAATCAGACGAATATGGGGCCATCTATACCGGTTCGGGTTTTCCACAGTTTCCCCGTGCCCGCGGAAGATGCGGGCACGGGGTGTAGCTTAATTGGAAAGGGTAATACGTAAAAACCCACAAGGGTATTCGTTGGAACTCAGAAAGATAATAATAAAACCATATGTGCAGATATATATACAGGGTAAAGATTACAAGGTGGCCGTATGTTTTTTAAGGACTCAAGGACTCCAGCTCTTTAAAAGGGCTAATGTTACGATTTTTGTTAACGCGTACAATGAAAGCAGTAAAACATTAATTTGGAAAACTTCATTATGAACAGTTTTAAGTGTATACATTTTCTGTCAATACTTTTTTAATTGAAAATGGCGGCGTCTGTGTTTAGGACCGCAGAGTACCTGTCACGCAAAGTGTGCCGCGACCGGAAAGATGCCCTCTGCAGTTCTCAGTCTGGAACGAAAAATCGAAAAATCTTGTAAATATATGCAAAAAGATAGAGAACTGCCGATGGAAATTAGAACATATCTGTTTTATGAAAGGTAGTGCAGATTTGAATGAAAATTTTCATTTTTGAGCAAAAATCGCATGAGTAATTGTTTATAATAAAAAAGCTGAATAATCAACTGCAAATACCGCAGGCAGTTCCATGCTGAGTGCATCTAAGGAGATACGTTCAAAATTTCATGTGGGTCGGTGCATATTCGCCTGCTTTACGTTTCCGGCCAGTTGAAGAAACAAAAACGTTTTCGAAAGAAAACACGTTTAAAGCTTGAACTAACATTTGGGGACATAAAAGCTCGATTTATCTTTAATCTGCAACACCACTATAAATTCTCACAAAGTAAGTTAACATTGTCCTCTTCCTTTTCTTCTCTGAAAATTTGAAAATCCTTCAGTGGGTGACTCGTTAAGGGCCTGACGCTAAAATTTTTCGACCGAGGGCAATATAACAACTTAATGGCATGGCATTAAATTCATTTTATTAAAAATATATATAAATAAATTACATTTTTTAGAATATTTAATGTATATTTTTATATTATGAAGAAAAATATATATATACATGTATGTATATATATTTAATAATTATTCATTAATAAATGACATTTAATGGTTTTCATATAATTAAATTCCGATTAAGAAATGCGCCTAGAAAATTTATTTCAAATAGACATAAAATTTATCAACTTACAATGCATATTTGATATGTTTTTCCTCAATGACGGGATGCACAAGAAAAGTTTTTCAGCAGTGTTTCGTCCTCGGAATTACCGTCATTCTGCTGGGTTCAAGATGGAGTTTCAGTTTTTTCCCAAAATGCTTATTTTTTCTGGCAAATTCTACTCGTCCCAAAAATAATCTATATTTTTTCTCTAAAGACAAACCACAAAAGTAATATTTTCCTCTCCGCAAAATCTTCTTGCCAGGCCCTAAAAAAACATGACCACGTTATAATTCCCATGCTATGCGTATGTGCGTATCCATACGAAAGATGGCGCAAACCGGGCCAAAGGAGAGCGCAGGCCAATCGCCTGAGGTCCTGCGACCTTTCGTCACCATCCGCGGACTTTTCTCCAAGCAGGTTCGCCATCCCGTCACTTCGCTGACGCGCCAACGAGAGGGAAAGTACGAGAGCGGAGAGAAAAAAAATTCAACCCATCGACGTTTGTTCCCATTCTCCTTTTTTTGTTGAGCCCTCGTTAATCCTTGACGACGAGGAATTCGTTTGATTAGCCGGATACGGAGTTTGAGGATAAGGGGGGGCCGGGGGGAGGAGAGAAATAAAGAGGATGGGGGGAGCTCGGTAATTGGCTCCTCAGCGTTGGAAATTGTATTATTGTGCATCGCCGCGCTCCTAAGCCGACACCGCGTCGAGCAACGCTACCGATCCACGTTCTCGATTCACCGATCCTCGCCAACGCTCCGAGATATCTGTATATAGAAACGGGCTACATACGTATACATAGCGGGGGAATTATTCTCTCGGAGGCCATTCCTCAATGCCTCGATATCCTCCGGACGTACAAGTATATCGTATACACATCGTGCGCGCACACTTGATTTCCCGGCGATTCTTCCCCCGGCTAGAAAGCGACCACCATTCCTCATCGCGCGCGAATAATATGAGCCCCGCGCAGTCCGGTGTGTGCACCGGGTCTGTACGAGGGTACACACGTTCCATGTGTGTGTGGTGTGTGTGTGTGTGTGTGTGTGTGTGTGTGTGTGTGTGTGTGTGTGTGTGTGTATGTGTGTACACAAAGGTACCACACAACACCGAAGTCGTCCTTTTTCCGAGCCCCCCCCCCCCTCTTCGAGGCTTGATTCTTTGATTTTGCGGCCCTTACCGCGCCCGGGACGCCGCGAGATCTCAACGGCACGATCTTCTCGAGCTGTCTTACAGATCGGTGTACATTGGATCGCGTGCACTCGGCGAAAGACACGCTGTATCACGGGGAGTACCATAGGGCTTACCCATCGCACTGTCTATGGTGTACCTTCATCATAGGTCTATACGTGTATACGTGTTGTATACTATCTATTAATTGTCCGACACAGCGCGCGGAAGCCGTGGGCGTCTTTCCCGCTCGACTAATTGCCACGATGAGATATACGCTACGGGAATAATTTCAAGGCTCTCCGGATCACTATCGCTGCCTCTCCTATATACCCCTTCGCTATATATTTCGTATAACCTTTATTACCTTTACATGCATACGGTATTCGTATGTTTGCACGTACGTGGCGAACGGTAACGACTTGTCATGTATATGTGTATCGCGAGTCTCCATTGCGTATAGTCTTTCCTTCCAGGCAGCTCGCATAAATCACGAGATTGATCTGGAAAGGACAGGCTGGCCGGGTGCCAAGCATATGCGTCGTTAATGAAGTGGGTCGATGACAAAACGCTGCTTGGCTGCTCTCAAACGACTAGCCTTCGTCGGCTTGATGTCTGGAGTCCGAGCGTGGGCGGCCGAGCTTGAAGATCAGTAGACTCTGCCACTTTGGAATTGGTACTCAGGGCAAAGAGGTTTTTGCCTGGGAAAAAGAAGCCTGACAGGATGACCTCAAAGACCCAATAGTCGTACCGGACGAGTAGCTGGTCGTGCCTAACGAATGAATGACCAAGCCAGTCTGATGATAAATTCCCTGGGTCGTGCCTGGCCAACGAATGGCCATGCCAGTTTGATGATCAATTCCCTGGGTGTGTTATCCGAGGTATGGATTTGGCAAGTGGTTTGCTTTGGGTCTCGCTTGACTCTGACATGCCTCAAGGGAAAAAGGTTTTCGCCTGGGAAAACGGAGCCTGGAAGGATGACCCCGAAGGCCGAATGATCGTACCGGACGAGTAGCTGATCGTGCGTGACTAACAAATGGAAATGCCACTTTCATGATCAATTCTCTGGGTGTGTTGTCCTAGAAATAATGGACACGCAAAGATTTTGAGGGCGAATAAAGCTCCAAGCTGGTACTACACCGCATCGGGGAAGCTTTACAGCCGATAAAAATGGGGTGGCTGACAAAACGGTTGAACGTTCCGGGATTGTCTCGTCCGGTGATACCGCCCAGCGAGAAAAGCTCCCGCGGGTCCAGCCGTCGGTGTACGCTACTTTGAAGCTCGTCGTCACGGTGACTTATGATAGCGATGAGTCCACTTCCAACGGCGGGATCGACCATCAACCACCGTGTCCTCTGCCGCTTCTTACACGTAGCCCATGGATCGCTGTTACCCTTCCTTCCTTCCTCGTTTCCTTCCCCTCTCCCGGCCACGAATACAATACGGCGAGGTCGTGTATCCGGGAGCGGGAACGAGAGCCCGGCTCGATTTCACGAGACATTAGTCGAACGAAAAAAGACAGCCTGGGGTGAGGGGGGAGCCTCGATTCCTTCGAGCTGTCACCTAGAGGCTAGGAGCTTCTCGCGTTCACGCCCTCCGAGGCTTCCGCGTTAAAGTGAAAGGAAGAACGCGTCGTTACACTCCTCGCTATCGACGACTTTGACATCCTAGCGTCTTCGATCGCTTGTGGGCACGTTCACGTTTACAGGAACGAGGGAGTGTGCAGGATATCGGGACTTCCATCGTGCATGGACGGAAGATTCGGAAGGGTGCCGGAGCGATGACACAGGGCTACATCCGGAAAAGCTTTACCCCGGACAAGGAACAATCTCATCCAACGGGGCTAGAGGAAAAAACGGTGAACAACTTTTGCTGGATTGCCAATGGTGGCCATTTATCGCAGGGCGGTTGTAGCTGCTTGAATTCCGGTGAACACGCGATACCTCTTTCTATTTGCGGATCGTGTATACAAACGCCTTCATGCCACATCCGAGGTTCGTCCATGCGACGTCACAATAATTGCGTGAGACAACACTGCCCGCCTCGAGCATCCCATAAAACGCGATCAATTCTCATCCATACACGGACAGCCTTCGTACGCTAGCCTCGCAATGTTGAAACAGCTCGGGCGTTACGGATCAGAAGTTTTCACGCCAAGGGCGAATCGAGAACAACCGTGTGCCGTGCGAATCCGTCAGGCCCTCCGGCCAAAATACTTCCGTCGCATGTGCGAACTTTCCGTGCGGAAAGCCTCGACCAGGAATTGCGTTTTCGGACTGCGATCCTGCAACTGAGATGTTGCTGGATTTTCCGACTGCCCCGAGGAAATGAGAATCGACATTGACACGGAGAAACTCTCATTTGGCACATGATTGCCGTAACGATGGGAACGACTCCAGGAAGCGAGCACTTTCAGTAGAAGAGCTAGAGCGGTTCTAACGCAGGGATCTCAGGGGGGAGCGGGGCGGCGGGGTCCAGCGCGGGGAAGCCAAGTGCCCGGCGGGGGGGGGGGGGTCCAGCGCAGGGACGTGACGTCAGGGGTCTCTGTGGAGGGGGTAGCCATGTGGTCGGAAGAGCGACTGTCGAGAGGGGGAAGCCGTCGTCGACAAGTGTTTTGTGGGGGCGGGGGTCAGGTAGTGGTGAGTGACCGTTGAAAACCCATAAATCTCCTAATTTATTATAGACATAAAAAAGATTAGCATCGATGCAGTGTTTTTCTTTCTACACTATTTAGTCCGTGTGAAAATAGAACTCACACACACACACACACAATATGTGTGTATGTAATGGCCATATATGGGTAGGAAAATTTCGTTAATTTGAAGCGATACATGAAGGGGACGGCTTTTCAAAGCTGTTTATTTATGTAATGCAGGTGTGATGCGCTTGGTTTCATTTCCGAAATCTTTAAAATGTTTGTATGCGTGTCCACTCCTGTCACGACTCTCGCCAACACCCGAGACAGGCCCTGACAAGTCGGGATTTCTCGGAAAAACTATAAACTTTAGAGATCTATCGTCAAAGGGTTTTTGACCCCAGATGGGCCACCGGAGCACAGCTGCACTCGGGAAAAAAAATGTTTCGATGTATCGAGGACTCGTATTCATTACGAAATATAACGTCGAGATGTTCAGATGTGCGAGTATGTACGCAGTGCATCCGGCCAAGCACCCCCTGGACTTGACCAAAAACGAGCTCGAACAGGTTCCAAAGGTCTTGCTCCTAAAATATTGGGGTGAATATGTTGGCTTATTGTGGGATCGTTTGCCAGAACATCATCGGAACGATAATGAAGTGATATCATATCTTCCATGCATGGAGCATTATAATACACCACAGATGAAAGATCACATCGATGGCCCCCCACCTCAACGTCGGGAATGTGAAAAATGCTGTGGAAATTCTCCACGTACGGGGTTCTTCAAACGTGTTTGAACCTGTTTTTGGGAGTGTGAAAAAATGTCGTGGAGGAAATTCTCCACGTACGAGGTTCTTCAAAAGTGTTTGAACCTGTTTTTCATGATTGGAAAAGTGGGGAGAAGTTTGAAAATTTAAGTGGGGGGGTTATGAGGGAGCTTATAATTTCGTAGTCCAAGCTCAGACTGCAGTATTCCACCGCGACATCAACATCTCTCCAAAAAGAACTTTGAAAGTGCGGGGAAAATGGATCTCTCGAGTATCAACAAAGTCAGCGTGATGGCGGAATTCCTTCCAACGAAGAAGCTGTCAGAACTCCGCGTTCACTCGGATCATCGAATCTCCGACATGAGGGCCGTACAAACCAAGTTTGGGAAACGCTACCTCGCGGACATCGCGGATGAGTTCACTGTCTTCTTACCAGCGCGACTTGTGAAGGTCTTCGATGGAGATTTGGAAACGTTCGAGCGAATGCGGCAAGCGGCACGGGATCATCGTCTCTGGATGACATACAAAGGTGGAAAATACAACAGCATAGACTTTTTCCAAGTCTGAGAATACATGGTGGAAAAATACGAAATTCGTTGGAACACCATCGTCGAACGGCTGTCTGCATCATCGAGAGTATGTTGCAACTGGCGCGTAAGAGTCAATTCTACATGCAGTTGTGGAAAATACATCAGCGTCAAGTTCCATCGTCGTGGAGTATGGTCGAAAAGGGCAAATTCGTTGGGGCAGCATCGTTGAGTGGAACAGCCGTCCAGATCACAGTCGTCTCACCATCGTTTCGACGTTTGAAGTGTTTGACTATGTAAAAATGTATGTAAAGAACTGTTTTATCGAAATGTATGAGAAGGAGAAATGCAAAACAATTTTCGTCGTAGAATAAATGAAGAATGCAAATGGTATATATTTTCATCGAAATGTTTTTTATTCATTTTTAAAAAATCCCTCGCTCACACAACGCTTCGTATACACTTAACCAGCTTTTCAGCGATTTTACATTATCATGGGCGCAGTTGTATTTCGTGTTGAAGGAATGATGGGGGCATTTCGAGTTTGTGATTTTCGGCAACTTCTGCAGCGATGGACAGTCCAGAGTCTCCAAGTCGATGACGTTTGTCGTGGGATCCGTGAATCTTGATAGCCATGCGCATTTCTCGAATCCCTTCGCATAGATGGTGGGGGCTCCTTGCAAGATTTCTCGAATTGTCTTTCTAGCTGCCTCGTATGGTATGCCGCAGAGATCCCATCGTATTCCATGGAAATTTCGTTCCAACCACTTGTTTGTCATTTTGTACTTGGCCGGTAAAGAGTCCCATGCAAATGGTGCGTCGAAGGCGAGCGTCAGCGGTTCAGCATCCTTGTCGTGGAGTTTGATGATGGACATCTCCTTTAGGACAAATTTGTTGATGGGGCTCTTGAAGCCCTGTACATCGACGATAAGCTCCATGTTGACTGACGTGGACGCGAATTATCGGCATGATTTTATACCAATTTTTTAACCCCACCGCTGATTGGATTGTACTCGACAATACGATCATGGAGGATCATGCAGTATGCTGAAGTGTGTGGTGGAATATTATTTTTCAATTCGAACTCAAGGCGCACGTCAACAGGGCCAGACTTGAGAGAATCGTTTTGCTTTGAGCAGTCAATGACAACGAGGGGCGCTTTTTCTAAAAATTCAATCCTGCTCAGCCATGGTTCAGCCTCTTTGTTGTAATAGGTCGGTTGAAAGTTTGCGTACATCTCGTAGAGTAGAGCATATTGATTTTGATCAATGTTCAAATTCAAATTTCCATATGGATAACATTGAGAGTTGAGGTAAAGTTTAACATCGCTCAGGTTACAATGATCAAAGTGGCTCGCATTTTGTTGCTTCTTATTTTTCCGTCCCGTCTGTAGCGCGAGTATGACATAACGTGGCTTCTCCAGCTGATTCGAGGTTTTCACAGACCATACGTGCTTAGAGGTCGCAGGCAGCAATGGATATTCATACAGTTCCCATGTTCGGAAACTCATGGAGATTGGTGCGTCTTTGGCGAGAAACTTTAATAGTTGAATTTTTCGCTGATCGGAGACTGTTACATACGGCACGAGCCATTCTATTTTATGCAATACGAGTTTGTAGTCTTCGGGCGCTGTTTGTACAATGGCATTGTCGTCGGTCTTTGATCTCGTGAGGATCAACTCGTGCTTGGCATTTACGACAATTTTACGATAATCTTCGGCAAACCCGAGGAGCATGCTGAGCGGAATGCACACATCAAAGTTTCCCGATACATCTACAATCTGCTTCGTCTCTTCGACATCGAGCCATCCAGTGTTCTCGAGCATAGAACTTTTGGCCGGTGAGAGAGATGAATATCCCTTAATTACACTCGTAATGCCGACATTCTTATTACGATCGATTTCTATGGCATTCAATTCATATCGCACTTCCTCAAACAAATGGCAAATGGCATTGTTGACGAGACTTGTAGCAGCGGTCGGCGTCCCATCGCGCTTGGATAATTTCCCACATATGTGTAGAGAACTCTTGCTTGGCAGGATGGAGAGGTCTTGATGTTGGATGGCAATACGGATTTCATCGCTGTTATTGAAGGTTGAAGATGCATATGGCTGATGAGCGTGAATCTCACAATGGATGATGGATTCATCAAAGACCACAGGCGCCTGAATGTTTACAATTTCTTCCTCCATTTCACGCAACAGATGCACAGAGCACAGACTAAATAATTTTTTACGCGCTTTCGCCACGCACTTTGAGACCCAAACTCTTCAAGAGTAGCACGTTTTGAGGTGTTAGCACTTTGGGCGCTGGCCGACGACTGATTGTTTTTATCCATGGCCGTTTATTGTTATTGGAAGATCTATTGAAAACTATACCCATCACGACTTTATATGCAGGCGTATGGTGATCACTTCACCGCGGAAATTTACCAAATCACCGTCCTGATCCACTATGCGAAGCTGTATCGCGTCAATCGTTCGGCTCGTGATTGGTAGATAAATTACGTGGGAGGGAACTTCAATGATCTTATAGCCCGGTGGCACAGATGGAAAAAATTCATGAATTGTGTGTACTTTTTGTCGATTAATATAGGCGCCAGCGGTAATGTTGCACTCAACGCGTAAGGCGTTCACTTTGAGAATGGCCACCGGAAGGTCCGATTCGTGCCTTTTATTGGCTTCCAATTTGCGTGCGGTGAAGCCTAGTAGATGCCCAATAGAATCTTTCGGCTCAAAATTTATATCACGATCGCACTCAATCTCACTGCGTAGAGTATTATTATTGGGTTTAATGCTGATTTTGATGTTTTTACGTGAGAGCTCTGCTTGTACGAACGTCTCAATATCCTCTATTTCATAACTGCCCGTAGGTATCGTCAACACCTCATCTCCCACGTAAAGTTTATCGTGGTCAACGTCGATATTGGGAATAGAGTTGAAGGTTAACAATTCCACGAGACCGAGAGTATAATTTTTGTGTGGCGAGAGTTCGATGGGGGGAAAGTATTGCGCCTCGAGTATGGACGATGAGCCAGATATGGTCAATGTTAAACTTTCGTCCATGATGCTGGTAAATTAACAACTGAATTCCCCACATCATTTTCCCCCTATATATAGTGTATACTTGTCTTTGTGCTGCAATTGTTGACAAAGAAATTTGAGACACAAATGCCCACATTCAATCGTATCATATTCCTGATATCCCTTATAATTATAATTTACGCTACCAACACGAAAATACCTCATGAGTTCAGATGGTGGTGGAAGATTGCCGAAACTATCAAAGTACATGACTTTCAATCCAGTCTTTTTGTAAGCGACCCAGTGCGTTCCAGGACCGGCATTTGCATCCAAATTTACAATTGCTGCTTCACATTTGAGAGGTCCGCTCGCTGGCAATGTGTCGCGCATGTAAACCCCGCGAAAATGTGGAATCTTTAGGATTTTTGCATATTTAAGTAGGTCGCGGTCGGTGAGGGGTCGGTGAGGTAGCGTAACTTCTAGTTTTTTGGCTTGATATGAAGACCCAATCCCTGCTTATATGGTTTGAGATGTAGACCCCGACCTAATGCAATTGCTTCAATTGTCCGATTATGACGCTTACTTTCATCCAATTCACGTTTAGCTGCTTGAGCAGCATTTACGGCTTTAGCTATACTAGCCGCACCACCCGACAAAGCACCCGCAGCGCTAAGACCAGCAAAAATGGGCACGAGGAAGGGCAATAAACCACCAATTTTATGGGGTACAGGTAGAACCCGAGGTGTGCGTACTTTGCCACCTTGCATCTTTACAGCTGCACGAGCACCCTTTAGAGCTGATTTAATAATCTTATGCGGATCATTACTTTGAATCATTGTCTTCTTTGCAGCGCCAATTATCTTTTTCAAACAAACGCCATCCTTACGGGCTTTCATTCCCATACCGAATTTTCTCTTTGTCTTCATAATATTCGCCACACCCCAAGCACTAGCTTTTTCACCGATACTAGCGTCTCTCGCGGTAACACGTTGTACAGCCTGTTCAGCCAACACTTTATCCGCCAAATGTCTCGCCTCAAGATTATCTGGATTTTTCGAATATGCAATATCGTGTTGTTTGCAAGCCGTATCCAATGGGTTAATGCCCGGATCACCACGAGCAAGGCGCTTGACCAACTTTGTGCCTGGCCCACAATACTGATACCCAGGCAGATGTAGTTCAACGGGGAGTTTGTTGATTAGGCGGTTGACTAAACCTTTACCGCTCTTGCTATGCACGATCATGTCTAAAGACAATATGCGACTGATTGATGATCCCTATAAGAATCCTATTTATATGATTTCATCGTTAGTCGTGTGTGAGATGACGTCCAAGAAGCAAACTATCGGAGGTGGACTCCCCGTGATAAATTTCGACGAGTTTGTCGAAGACGGAGGGAGGAAGAAGAAACAAAAACGTCATGGGAATTTATTGCCGGATAGCATACGTGCACTGTTTTGCGGTCCATCGAATTGTGGGAAAACCAACGCTTTGCTCACTCTCATCATCCATCCGAATGGTTTGAGATTTGAGAACATTTACTTGTATTCCAAATCGTTGAAGCAGCCAAAGTATAAGTTGCTCGAACAATTACTCGAACCTGTGAGTGGAGTTGAATATCATCCATTCGAGGCGCATGAACAAGTGATAGCACCAAGTGATGCACGATCCAACTCTATATTCATCTTTGATGATATAGCATGCGAAAAGCAGGATAATGTTCGGGCCTTCTTTTCCATGGGAAGACACGAGATTGTTGACAGTTTTTATCTTTGTCAGACGTACACTCGTATCCCCAAACATCTCGTGAGAGATAATGCAAATTTCGTGGTGCTTTTCAAGCAGGACGATATGAATCTCAAACACGTCTACAACGATCATGTTAATACGGATATGACTTATACGTGCTTTAAAAACATGTGCGTGAAATGCTGGAATTCCGACAAGTATGCATTTGTCACAATTGATAAGGATAGCGATATTAACGAAGGCCGATATAGACAGGGTTTTGATTGTTTTCTAACCATTGATAAATGACTCATCGCTGGTAGTTGAAGAGACAGTATTGTGCATACCGTGGCAGTGACAACATGAAGAGCGAACAACTGTTGCGAGAAAAAGATGTATTGCATGAAATTGCCAAAGCGAGCGATGCAATCAGACGAAAGCATCGGATGATCAAAATTGGAAAATATAGCGATGAGCAGAGAATGCAAGATGTCTTTAAGCCTATCGTGAGACCATTGGAGAAATTGGTGTCATATAAAAACGGTGAGGTGGTGAAGGAGGAAATTAAGGATGAAAAAGTGAGTGATAATGTTGAAGAAGGAGATGCATTAAATAGTGCGAAACATCAATTGAAGAACGAGGCACAAGATTCCTTCAAGAGTGAAACCCAAGATTCGTTTAAATTAATATACGAGGATGATGATGATGATGACTCGCAAAATGTCGAGGAATTGATCCGTGAATATATCCTGCTATTACAAACAAATAGAAAGGCAAACTTGGATGTATTATATGGTGTACGGAATCTCGCAAGCAACAAATTAATGATTGGTAATTCTCCGATAATTTTCGACTCTCAACATATTCGCGTGGGAGATGCGAGTTATGCGAAAACTGTTGGATTAACAGAGCTGTTGTTTAAAAAAGTGCCCAATGTCGAAACTCTCACACCGGACGATTTGAAAAACTATGAAAAGATTGTAATCTCGACGAATGCGCACAAAAAATTTTATAGGCCTAGTGAGGCTATACGACGTAACACCAGCCACAAATTTAACACATATATTGCAAATATAGTTGATCATCATGTGGGACAGGGTATGCCAAAGTATAAGCTAGCTAGAAAAAACACACAATCGGACTATATTTATTGGGACAATCCAAATGAGCTAGTAGATCGTCTTCGTTTACTCTTGGCATCACAAGCAGCCGGAAATTCGGCCCATGCGAATGAAATTATATCGATTATCGAGGAATTGCGAGAAGCTGAAATCATTTATTAAGTCGACATCGGAGAATTTACACATTCTCATCATGAGTGTCGATGTGTTTGGACGTCATTCAAGTAGGAGTGTACTCCACAGTAAGCAAGGTCCTCCAGGTCGACCTGGGATTGGCTTTAGAATTACCGCAGATGGTCATTATGACTTGGGGCAGAAACGATTGTGTAACATTGCAAATCCAGAAGGAGAAGATGACGCCATCACTCTAAGTGCGTTACAAAAGAGATCCCGAACTATCATTAAGAACATACGCAAAGAAATGAATGAGAGTAGTCAATTGTTGGTTAATGGACTTGAAGCTACGATAAGAGACATTGCAAAAACACTCGAGGCCAATGTCAAAACTCTACAAGATTTGGTGATGCGTAATTCACACGTCATTGCTGAATTGGATGCGCGACTGCGTGGACTGGAAAATGAACGAGAAAAGGAGCGCTCTCGTGCTAGAGCTACATAAGCCTGCTCGACGAAACTATCCGCGTCGGCATGTGGACATCCGGGGCTTGGACGAAACCTGGCAAGCCGATCTCGTCGATATGTCATCATACGCGCGTCAAAACTCCAAACACAAATTTCTTCTCACCGTCATCGATACCTTCTCGAAATTCGCCTGGGCCATGCCAATTTTGAGTAAGAGTGGTAAAGATGTAGCAGCAGCAATGAAGTCGATCCTCGTTAAGGGACGCATACCGCAGAACTTGCATGTCGATCAGGGAAAAGAATTCTACAATTGTGACTTCAAGGCCATCATGAAAAAGTACAATATTCACATGTATTCAACATATAGCAACTTGAAGGCATCCATTTGCGAGCGTTTCAATCGTACATTGAAGAACAAGATGTGGATGCAATTTAGTCTTCGTGGTAATTATAAGTGGATCGATATTCTTGATAATCTAGTAGCCGAGTACAACGATTCGGTACATCGCACCATTAAGATGAAGCCGAGAAATGTCAACGCGGAAAATGAGAAGCAATTGCAGCAGATTTTCAATAAGCCTCCAATAAAAAGACAACCGAAATTCGCCGTTGGTGATAAAGTGAGAATCAGCAAATTTAAGACTGTTTTCGAAAAGGGTTACACCCCAAACTGGACAACAGAAATATTTACCATCTATCGTGTGAAAAAAACTCATCCCGTGACGTACCACTTGAAGGACCATAAAGATGAACCGATCGCCGGTGGTTTCTACGAACAAGAGCTTCTCAGGGTCAAGCACCCCGATATCTATCTCATTGAAGCGGTATTGAAGAAGCGCGGTAATCGAATGTTTGTAAAGTGGTTAGGTTTCGACAATAGCCACAATAGTTGGATAAGTAAATCCGATTTGTAGTCGATAATAAAGAAAATGGAAAAATATGTATGTTTTATGACTCTTGACCTGCTGGTCGTCCCCGCATCCCTCCAAGGCCTCCGACCGACTCCACAGCAGGCTTCCCCCCTTCTCGCCGTCACCCTTTTTCGTGGAACGTGAGGAGATGGATAGAGTGAATATACACATGTGATTATAAAAAGTCCGCTTCTTTATTTACGGAAAATAATAAATCCATTCTTGCACAATATATACAACAAACATAATTTTAACATCGAGTGAACAAAATATATACATAATTTTCACGAGTTTTATACATCAATATTCACAAAGTATACACAATTTTACATCAAGGTTGTGGGGGGAAAAAAAATTACAAAACTTTTCACGACGGTATTCTGTAATGCCCCCATGGTAGGGTATCAGAGGTCCCAGGTATGATATACCGCTTATCATCATGAGGACTTAGAGCGATTTTCGTCTCACGAATGGTGTAGACCTTGTGCAACTTCGATCGAATACACGTTTGACTACGCATCATTTCAATGTCTTCCTTCAAGCATCGGGCATAATCGTCAAACGTGATTGTCCTAGCCACAACATTGCTCTTGACACCTTTAACTTTTTTAGTATCCTTCTTACCCTCGACACGTGTCGCATACATTTTCGATCGAAGTCCAATGAACTCGGTCATAATTGCACCATTGCATTCGTCTTTCATGAGACCGGGTACCTTCTTATTGACAAGCGGCATATCATACCTATTGTCCGCTGAATAGTCGCTCGTATCAAATTTTTCAATGTCACACTTCATGTCTGCATATACATCTTCGCTCTCAATGGCATATATGAGGCTATCTGTATCGGTATACATCACTTTACATTTATTCCGATACAATGGTACCATATACTCGTGATGAAATCCATACAAGCACGTTTTGGATATGTCGAGTATGCACATACCCACATATATCGGCTTGTTGAACTTCACCTCGAGATTGCGCAATTCTACGGCAACGAGGTGTTCGGAGAAAACGCTTCGGCTGTGGAAGTTTGGCTTCGCAATCATTGCCTCCGCGCCATACCTGCCCTCCCATTTTGTCAAAAGCTTTACATCTACATGATTGCGCACATTCTCCATCGTTTTGCCAAACACCGCATTATTCATCAATTTGAATAAATTCTTTTCAAAATCGTTTTTGGCCAGCGTTCGAAACTGAGTATTTAACTCGATATATGAACGTAGCCATGGGGATTGCGTGAATTGTAATACCCTATGGATTTTTGTGAGGCAAAGTCCATGACGTAAACATTGTTGTAAATTTCTGTAGTGTATGATGTAGCGTTTTTTATCGCTGACGGTTGCTAGTAGCTTTTCCTGCTGCTTACCCGGTGGTTTTTCGTGTATTGGGCAAAACGGTAGGTCTTTGTGCGCATCATGTAGAGATTGGGGATATTCCAAGTCGACCTCAAGGATGTAGCCTGTCGGTGAATCTAGCGCGATGGAAGATGGATCAAAATTGGACACGTCGTTGACCCATCGAAAATCTGCATATGGCAAGGGTTGACACATTGCCCATCCATACAAATTGTTGACGTCAAAATACATCAAGTATGATGATGCTTTCGATGGATCAAACGACTCCATGTACTTATTATTAGCGTGTGCATATCGGTTTGAGCATTGACTGAGACCACCGCGTATACCCCGCTCAACGAATAAAACCATGTCGATGTCAGTTAGTAACTCAAACTTGACATTCGAGTGTTTTAACATTGCATCCCAGGTATACCCCGGCAATGTGTAGTAATACGCGGGATCTAGGCCATAGCTCTCAATGCACGTATTTCGAAAGTTTTCGAAAATATCAGCTAATAACAAGACATCTGTCTTCAGATACAAATCGCTATAGTCACCCAGCGTTCGAATGGAGAACCGCTCCCAAACTTTCTTAGCATGTGCATACTCACTCTCACATACTATAGCATCTGTCAGGGAACTATAAAATGCGTCACGTGGTGGTAGGCAAGTGTCGTCTAGCTTGGTCACGTCATCAATATATTCATAAGGGAAGACCCCTTTTCGCGTCAGCAAATTGAAATCGTCTGTCGAGAGAGTTGGGAATTGCATGCGTAAAATTTT
This sequence comes from Ophion slaviceki, assembly GCA_944452715.1. NCBI lineage: Eukaryota > Metazoa > Arthropoda > Insecta > Hymenoptera > Ichneumonidae > Ophion > Ophion slaviceki. The sequence continues at coordinate 2,399,523 of OX101787.1, forward strand.
GAGTTTGTCCTCGGTCAAAAATGAGGCTAATTTGTCGAGACTGGTGTTGAGGAATTTGTACGAATCGATGAAGCGCAATTGGATCCTATGTTTTGAATCGTCTTTAATTTCAACATGCTTCGTAAAGGAGATGTATTTCTCCTTTGTAATTGGAAGCACATCGGTTCTTCCTTCGAACGCTGTGGCTACTTCCTTGATTATAAAATGCGCATCATAGCCGGATAAATTGTGGAAAACTACAGGAATGAAAAATGACTGCTTGTAATTTAAGTTGCAGTTGGAATGGGCAGGGCCTCTATAGCGTCCAGTCAGATGGCAATGATCGCGAACGCGTACATCTTCATGCGCAAATGGTTTCTTACAAATGTGACATTGAGTCGCGGCTCGATAACTAGCCCACTCACTCGGTGTTAAATATACCATTGGCACGTTGTCGCAGAAAATTTCTTTTATCCGCAGTGCTAGATTTTTTAGTTCTTCGACAAACCACGATACACAATCAGCACTGCGACGCGAGTGATATGAAGATAATGAATCGTCATACGAACAACGCACATAGTATCCGATGCTAAATACTTCATGATGTTGATACATATCTTTCGCCAGGTTCTCCCCATCGGTCTTTGCCAGCACACACTCCAAATCAGCATACACGATGAAAGGATGTCGCTCTTTCCGGCTAAAGTTGCTGAACTGGAGCCACTTATTGGTGTCGTTTGGTAGTCGAATTGCACAGTCGTTTATCGCCCCACAATCGACCTCGTGCGATTGCAATTTTTCCTCGGAACCGAAGTAGTGCAAACACCTGCAAAAAAAAAAAATATTGTTTTGTTTAATTCGTCAAGCATATATAATTACATATATATATATATATTATGGTAACTACATACCGATCACAGATATATTTTTTATGCTCCATTTTGGTTAGTTGTGCCCTCACGAGTCTCGACAGATTCTTAATCCATACGAAGTGCCCCACATTGTTGTCCTCAGTATCTTGCATGTACAGCAAATTGATGTGCTTTTCCTTCTTATTTTGAGTCACGCGTATTGGAACGATGTCCTTTTTTGTGGTCGTGGTATATACGTTGATCGATACATTGTTATTAAATTCAAATTTTTTAATTTGATGTATCGTCACCGGGAATTCGATATCCTGGAGATTCAGTACAGTCGAATAATGCGGATAAGAAGATGGACGGGCACTGTCTCGTTCGGCTGGGTATAGAGCAGCAACAACTGCCCACGCGAAACATGCGTTATCGTTGGATTTGATGTTAACCACAGCCCTCTTCAACATTATTTCCCGCGGCAATGATATGGAGCACCCAGCACGCATCGGATTATACGTATTCACATTTATCGTGAGGTTAAGTATTTTCCGTAGAGCCCAGCCACTGTCTCGTTCTTGAAATTCGTCGAGTGAGGTTAAAGTGGGCTCAATAACACGCTGTTCATACCACTCATTCAAATCGCTCGTGTTAAAGAGTTCACAGTTTCGCGTGTTGACACTTTTATTAGCATGTTTATCTCCACTCGCGAATTCACCATTGAACACCGTATTAACTTTAATACTGTTGTGCTTGCAGATAATATTTTGTACATGTTGAAGCACTAGGTCCCGAGCATCATTAAGAAATTGTTTCGGCTCGATGTGACTGTGATTGATTACAGAACCAGTCGATATTCGACTCTTGAATGATGTGTCAATCTCACGCCAGATTAATCCATGATCACCATGCCCTGCACCCGTGTGTATAAAACGGCTGCATACAGAATTCTTCAATCCTTCCAGACGCGCTATTTGGGCTATCAGTGACTGTTGATGTCCAATTACCAAGCGCGGGCGCTTAGTTCGGCTTTGCGTTTCTAACACTTCGATGAACTCGACGCACCGTTGCTCCCACACAGTAAAATCTTCGAACGAACTTAAAAGCGCGGCTTGATCGTGCAAGCTTTGTTCAATGTTGTTATCCATAGTAATAAGTTGGAGACGACTTCCGCGATGTTAGCTGACTGACTGCTTCGTTCAAAGTGTGGCCAGTTTGGAGCGAAGCAGATAATAAAAAAAAAAAATGCCTCCCCGTTCGGAAGAAAAATTTCGGCTTTCCCTATATCTCGGGGGAAAACCGGACTTTTTTCCGATATCGTGTTGGTAAAGATTGTCTGAGGAAGAAACGACTGTCGAGTACAATCCAATCAGCGGTGGGGTTAAAAAATTGGTATAAAATCATGCCGATAATTCGCGTCCACGTCAGTCAACATGGAGCTTATCGTCGATGTACAGGGCTTCAAGAGCCCCATCAACAAATTTGTCCTAAAGGAGATGTCCATCATCAAACTCCACGACAAGGATGCTGAACCGCTGACGCTCGCCTTCGACGCACCATTTGCATGGGACTCTTTACCGGCCAAGTACAAAATGACAAACAAGTGGTTGGAACGAAATTTCCATGGAATACGATGGGATCTCTGCGGCATACCATACGAGGCAGCTAGAAAGACAATTCGAGAAATCTTGCAAGGAGCCCCCACCATCTATGCGAAGGGATTCGAGAAATGCGCATGGCTATCAAGATTCACGGATCCCACGACAAACGTCATCGACTTGGAGACTCTGGACTGTCCATCGCTGCAGAAGTTGCCGAAAATCACAAACTCGAAATGCCCCCATCATTCCTTCAACACGAAATACAACTGCGCCCATGATAATGTAAAATCGCTGAAAAGCTGGTTAAGTGTATACGAAGCGTTGTGTGAGCGAGGGATTTTTTAAAAATGAATAAAAAACATTTCGATGAAAATATATACCATTTGCATTCTTCATTTATTCTACGACGAAAATTGTTTTGCATTTCTCCTTCTCATACATTTCGATAAAACAGTTCTTTACATACATTTTTACATAGTCAAACACTTCAAACGTCGAAACGATGGTGAGACGACTGTGATCTGGACGGCTGTTCCACTCAACGATGCTGCCCCAACGAATTTGCCCTTTTCGACCATACTCCACGACGATGGAACTTGACGCTGATGTATTTTCCACAACTGCATGTAGAATTGACTCTTACGCGCCAGTTGCAGCATACTCTCGATGATGCAGACAGCCGTTCGACGATGGTGTTCCAACGAATTTCGTATTTTTCCACCATGTATTCTCAGACTTGGAAAAATTCTATGCTGTTGTATTTTCCACCTTTGTATGTCATCCAGAGACGATGATCCCGTGCCGCTTGCCGCATTCGCTCGAACGTTTCCAAATCTTCATCGAAGACCTTCACAAGTCGCGCTGGTAAGAAGACAGTGAACTCATCCGCGATGTCCGCGAGGTAGCGTTTCCCAAACTTGGTTTGTACGGCCCTCATGTCGGAGATTCGATGATCCGAGTGAACGCGGAGTTCTGACAGCTTCTTCGTTGGAAGGAATTCCGCCATCACGCTGACTTTGCTGATACTCGAGAGATCCATTTTCCCCGCACTTTCAAAGTTCTTTTTGGAGAGATGTTGATGTCGCGGTGGAATACTGCAGTCTGAGCTTGGACTACGAAATTATAAGCTCCCTCATAACCCCCCCACTTAAATTTTCAAACTTCTCCCCACTTTTCCAATCATGAAAAACAGGTTCAAACACTTTTGAAGAACCTCGTACGTGGAGAATTTCCTCCACGACATTTTTTCACACTCCCCAAAACAGGTTCAAACACGTTTGAAGAACCCCGTACGTGGAGAATTTCCACAGCATTTTTCACATTCCCGACGTTGAGGTGGGGGGCCATCGATGTGATCTTTCATCTGTGGTGTATTATAATGCTCCATGCATGGAAGATATGATATCACTTCATTATCGTTCCGATGATGTTCTGGCAAACGATCCCACAATAAGCCAACATATTCACCCCAATATTTTAGGAGCAAGACCTTTGGAACCTGTTCGAGCTCGTTTTTGGTCAAGTCCAGGGGGTGCTTGGCCGGATGCACTGCGTACATACTCGCACATCTGAACATCTCGACGTTATATTTCGTAATGAATACGAGTCCTCGATACATCGAAACATTTTTTTTCCCGAGTGCAGCTGTGCTCCGGTGGCCCATCTGGGGTCAAAAACCCTTTGACGATAGATCTCTAAAGTTTATAGTTTTTCCGAGAAATCCCGACTTGTCAGGGCCTGTCTCGGGTGTTGGCGAGAGTCGTGACAGGAGTGGACACGCATACAAACATTTTAAAGATTTCGGAAATGAAACCAAGCGCATCACACCTGCATTACATAAATAAACAGCTTTGAAAAGCCGTCCCCTTCATGTATCGCTTCAAATTAACGAAATTTTCCTACCCATATATGGCCATTACATACACACATATCGTGTGTGTGTGTGAGTTCTATTTTCACACGGACTAAATAGTGTAGAAAGAAAAACACTGCATCGATGCTAATCTTTTTTATGTCTATAATAAATTAGGAGATTTATGGGTTTTCAACGGTCACTCACCACTACCTGACCCCCGCCCCCACAAAACACATGTCAGACTCTTCCCCCGCCACAGAGGTCTCCGACGTACCCCCTCCATACCACCGCACACGCGCGAACGACTGCCCCCTCCACCAGGCGCTTGGCTTCCCCGCGCTGGACCCCGCCGCCCCGCTCCCCCCTGAGATCCCTGCGTTAGAACCGCTCTAGCTCTTCTACTACTTTCCGAACCTTCAGGCTTTGATCTTACGTACGTCTTTGGAGGATATTCAAAAAGAATTGCCTGCAGTAGAAAACTAGCCAGCAGCGTTTGTTTGGCTTGTAGATTGACTTGCCATTCCCAACTCCTCTGGCTAGGCTAATAAGACAGCAACCTTTTTAATAGCCTTCTTTGGAAAAAAAAGTATCTTCTGGATTTTATTCCTTCACTTCTAGCTGTACTTTTTTCATTCAGGGAATCTCTTGGCGAGGAAGGAATTTCATGGCTACCGGACGGGTACAAAAGATTCAGGCAGATCTGTAGGACCGGAAGATCTTCGGATGGGATCTCGTCACGAATGAACGAGCCTTTCCTTAAGCTACTATTAATGTATTGTGTGAGGCACGCACGCTTCATCGACGGATACCTAATATTATACCCATTCTACATCTTGATATACATATATATATACATACCACACCCTATATAGCCGAATTTTACGAATGAATGTCTGCTCGAAATTTCTTCGGTTTCGGCATGTGATCCCTGGAATAGGTTCCAAGGCCGCGTTCCCGATTTACTTTTTCGTCGAACCACTTTTGTTTGAACTTTTTTACAGTCTCGGGAGTGCGTTTTTTAGCCACCAGAATCGACTATATTTGTATGCAGCACGCGCTCGACGCGATACTCCTTTAGTCTTGTGGTCGTCAAGAATGCGTTGATCAATACAATCGGACGGATCAATATAAAACTTTAGCCACTTTTATCAAACCTTCTGAAACAAAGGCGGTTTTGCCACGGCCAAAATGAACTTTGGACTACTAACTTTCTGAGCAGAACACATCATGAACTCCCATAGATCCAGTTTTTAAATCACAACCCAAGGGCCGCGCACTAGAATTTCATTTTGAAACTGATTTTAATAAATATTTTGCAAAATACTCTTTTTGTGTTCCAGTGACCCAATGTCCTAGAAAGAGGATGAATATTTTGAGGCTTTTCTCCCACGTTTTGACATCCCTCAGTCACTATGGGAATACCCTCTACGTATAAGACCTCAATACTTTTTCGTTAGATGTAAATTCAACTTACCCGATTGGATCCACAATCCAATGGGCTCGTACTACCAGGTGTGTAAGTATGAAACCGGAATTTGCCCATAGGTGGCGCTAGATGTCGATGCAGTTACCGACACATCACGTCAGCGGTGTCTTGTTATTGTATTGATATCCGACAAAGATTTCCAACTCACAATAATCCGAGTTTCATTCAGTAGCATTAGTTTATTAGAGATAAATATGTCGAGTTTTGTGCCAACAAATTACGATTTGCCGACAGCACTACTTTTCTGTTTTCATCTGAAGAAAACCGCAGCCGAATCGCATCGAATGCTTGTGGAGGCGTTTGGTGAGCATGCTCTCGGTAAAACACAGTGTTTCGAGTGGTTCAAACGGTTCAAAAGTGGCGATTTTGACGTGAGGAACGAAGAACGTGGAAGACCACCGAAAAAGTTTGAAGACGCTGACCTGCAAGCCTTGTTGGACGAAGACGACGCTCAAACACAACAACAACTGGCGGATCAGTTAAAGGTGACCCGAGAAGCCATCTCGAGTTATTTGTATCATATCATTACAATAAACATGTTTTTTCTGTACAAAAATTCCGGTTTCATACTTACACACCTGGTAGAACTCCATTGTCGAACTAATTTTGATAAATATTTAAGCAAATACTCGTTTTATGCTACCTGATGGCGAAAAAAAACACAATTATTTGGAGGCTTTTCTTTCACGTTTTGATATCCCGAAATCACTATACGAAGACCCTCCAAGTATGAGACCTAAATGCTTTTTAGTGAGGTACATTGAAATTACCTCGTTGGAGCGACAACCCAACGGCCTCGTACGGAAATTTATTTTCAAACTAATTTTGATAAATATTTTGCAAAATACTCTTCGCGTTACAGTCACCTAATACTCTGAAAAAACCTAAATATTTTAAGGCACAAATAATTAGTACATTTAGTAAAAGCCAAATATTTTTAGGTTTTCCTCCACGTATTGACATCTCTAAGTCACTATGTGAACCCTCTAAGTATCAGACCTAAACTTTACTTTATTTTTACGGCAATATAAAAATGTTCATCCGTGGATATATATGACTAAATGACTTTGTTCTAATATCAGTACGCTGGATCTGTCTTCAAGCCAACCTTCCCCATTCTGGGCCTCCGGCGGTCAGAAAAAAATCCCCAATATTTCAGTGTTCACATCGGTACTCGACATTTTTGCCACGTAGCGATGTTTTTGTTATTAGCGAGGGGTCCAAGGGGGCAGAAAATTTTGATCGTTGCAACCGGTAGGAGATATATCGCGTGATTCGATAAGTTGTCGAATCGAAAAGCGCTCAAGAATAGATATATATATATATATATATATATATATATATATATATATATATATATATATATATATATATATATATATATATATATATATATATATATATATATTGTGTGTGTGTGTGTGTGTGTGTGTGTGTGTGTGTGTGTGTGTGTGTGTGTGTGTATGTGTGTACAGGCGAAAAGGCCACCATCGAAGATTATCAGTCGACGACGTATCCACGAACTAGCGCGCGTGTGTCTAATTTCCCTAGGAATGGCCGGCTTGGTTTGCCCTACGGGCGGCCTATTCCAGTGATTTATACCGCTAATACACCCTCCCCCGTGTATTCGGCTCGCGCGCCGTGCTTATTTCAGATATATGTAAATGTCTAACGAACAGACCTTTGAATAGGCATAGAGATCGCGGTCTCGTAATCACGGAGGATCAAGCATGGAAATACATATATATATATATATATATATATATATATATATATATATATATCTACTTCTTTCCATAATCATGGGAATTTACTTTGTGTACGAGAAAATTGAAACGTCGACTTAATTCTCCCGTTACACGTATATCCAAATTACGGGCAAGGTCTGCCAGTAAAAAGCTTTCAACGCAGTCTCGAGTATATTTACAGTAACTTATTTTACTGTTTTGCCTGTTCGCAGTAAAAATGAAAGACACGTGGATAAGTCCCTGGGGTTTGGGAATAAATCAAGAGTATCGCCAGCAAACGAATGTCAGTGGAAAAATCGAAGTCTCATTCGATCAAGACTGCTCTCCATCATGATCGCAGTCGGAACTCGTTTACCGATCGATCGATCGACGATTCTAGTCCCGAGTTCTTGCGAGACGAGTCACGTGTAAAGTAGGCATGTATGTAATATTATTGGCATGTCAAGGTGTCGATATCGTCGCGTGCTTTGCACAGAAAATACGATCAGTGATCGTCTATATATATATATACACATATATATACACGGTGGCCCGAAAGATACGTCCGAATCAAAAATCTACATGTCTCGTATCAATACCTATCCGAATCGCCTCCATCTATGGTGTACGATCTGTTTCACTCGCGAGAAAAAACTACTTAAACATTTTTTTCGATTTTTCCTGTTGCTTAACTTTTTATTTTTTTCTCGTTTGTGAATGTACTTTCCTTTTAGCAGTTTTTTGGAACAATTGGGAGTCTCTTTGACTAGTATACGTATTTTGTTATGATCTGAATATCAAAGTAAACAAATTCAAGTATCAGTGCGAAAATGTCAAGTCAAATATTGAAAATTGACCAAGTTATCAAGATTTAGTGAGTGCAGGTAGCACAACGATTTACGTTTACTAAAACTTTCAATCGCCTTTTTCTCGACCTGGCCGAAATCATAACTCTAGCTATAATTATCCGATTTGCTATTTTAAAAAAATATCCAGTAGCTATCGTTGTGCGTAGCCTTCTTTTTAACTGATTTCTAAGCCCCCGAATATGAGTAAACATTTCGATAAATTACACTTTTTTTAACACCCAACATTTTGTAAACATTTTTTTTCTTCACAAAACGGATATATACGACGAGAACTACATTTATGCAGATTATAACACTTTTTCTCATTTTCGAGACCAACCATCGTCAAGTTATCGATCCTGCCATTGGATCACATATTCTATGCAGAGGCTCTGTTATACCTCAGTAACGTTGTTAATTCTGCATTTTTTTACATACAAATGTACACGCAATAAGTTCGATGTATGGTTGATAACTTACCTTTTTTCCAAATTCCAAAAAAATAATCTAGTAGACATAAAAAAATCGTAAAACACGACCCTTAAACCTATTTTTCTAACTATTCATCGAAATCCAAGGCATCAACGTTAGTTGGTCATTTATTTCTTGCTCAACAGTGCACTTCGTAACGATAACACAGGGGAAAAATTGTTAGGAAAGTATACACACACACACACACAAAAGAGAAGAATAATAAAAAAATTCTGGAAAATTAAAAAATATCGTCGAACACATGGGGGTGATTCGGATAGATAGTCACTTTCCGGGTCACCCTGTGTATATATATATATATACATATGGAAAAACCTGTTATATATATATATGAGTGTTTTGATGACGTCCTTCAAAACTTTTTAAATGAATCTTTTATTTCGAGAACAGAAACGTCCTTTGAATGAACTTTATATAAATATACTTACCTTTATCGTGTGCCTTAAAAATCACTTTTATGAGGAGTGTTCCTGATACACACACACACACACACACACACACACACACACACACACACACACACACACACACACACACACACACACACACACACACACTTATATGTATGTATTCACGTCGCTTTTACCTCGTCTTCTGCCCACGAGATATCGCATTCAGCGCTCATTAGCCTAATCACCTTCGTTAAACAAAATTAATATGCATATACGGTGAAATGAGCAAGATCGCCTGGCGAGCTAGGATTTTATTTATAACTTCGTCCGAGAAGAACTACGCGACTGAAGAATCGTGAGCTGTAACTTTTACTCAGATTGGCGATTGGATTCACGGGCTCGCTAGCCCACGAAGCCCCTGTCACTCAATTAGTTGCAAATGAAGTTATAAACGCACGCGACGTGTATCTATATACAATTAATTAGCTATATAATCTTAGACAAGTATTATTCCCACGTGGGCAATGTTTACGTTCGCCTCGTTTGCCGTGGGAGCCTTCTATCGCCTGGGAAGGTGAAACAAAATTGAAAATAAAAAAATTGACGACCCTCCGCAAGATTTTTGGAAAAACTTCCTGCGACAAAAACTCTGCATACTGGAACGATGATTCCCCCTCCGAAGTTCCGATGGCCTTCCCCTGCGCCCTCGCCATCCATCTTTCCATTTCCAAATCCACCTCTCTCCCACGGAGATTCGCGCTAATCCAATTATCGGATGAGCCAGCCGGAGTGAAGAATCCGAACGAATGTTCCCTTCGATCGATGGATAAAGCACGAATAAAATTTTACGAGTTTTAGGCCATCAACATTGCTCGGAGAACAGTAGAATTTGATTAAACGTAGCTTTAGGATCCCGATGACAAACGCATTGGCACATTTTTTCTATTCTATCGCAATTGTAGCCATCAGCCGACCATCAGGCTCATCGGAGCGTCCACGTAGCCGAGCGCGATAATATAATCGTTACATTAGTACTGATGGGAGTTTATAACGCAATGAACGGGATGCGAGCTTCCTGGAATTACACGCTTGTCCTGCTCAAAGAGCGTGCCTCATTGACGCCCGGTGATCCGTATAAAACGGACAAAGGACACCGAAAGTGTTGGCCGGTGCAGGTATACCCAAAAGATCCTTCTAATCAACCGTTAAGGCGTTACGACGTGAATATATACATATATATGTGTACACACACACACACACACACACACACACACACACACACACACACACACACACACACACACACACACACACACACACACACACACACACACACACACACACACACACACACACACACACACACACACACACACACACACACACACACATATATAGATATATATATATATATTAAAATGGCGTTGTTAACGAAACAAGAATACACACACGTATATGCTACGCACGCATACGTCGACCCTTCTTTGTAGAACCGAACGAGACACGGAGCCTCGAATAAATTATGAAAATGCCGAATGTCAAAAGTGATCAAAGCCGAAAAGCCGCTCGGTCTATTGTCCGATAAGCGGGCTCCACCGCTTGATGTTTGAGCCTCGTAAACGGGCACGCTTTACCATCCCGAACAGCAACCAGCGAGATGATGAAAACGCCTCGTATATACGAATAACCCAAGCGAGATGAAGACACACGCGTAGAGCATCGCGAGGAAGTGTGAGAACGATGTCACACCTGGCGTGCTTATGACCCATTGACGACGATCATGCACAGGTGCACACCCAGATGCGTTGTCTTGAATGACCTATTTTTTGTTGTTGGATTTTCGTCATTCTCTTTTTCCCACACCGATCGGAACATGCGAAAAGTTCGACGGGAAATATTGTGGGCGTGGGGTCGATGTTCGGGATTTTTTTCGTGGTGAGCGTATTTGCGATTTTAGAGAGAATTAATACGTGGGCTTGCCAAGTTTGAGGTTTCTTTAAAGGAAAATATTTGTGAACATTGATTATATTATTATTTAAACCCAGTGCTGGCGTTGCTGCATGACCGGTCGCTGTACGTGATTTTGGCAACCAGGGTCATTTGAAATGGAAAATTAAAAAATTAACTTTCAGTATAATAATAAAACTTTAACATGGCCGGATACTTTTTCGAAGTTTTGGAAATTACGAAAATGCCAAGCTGTAGAAAAAAAAATTGATTTTCGACAAAAAACAACTCCAATAGTTTGTTATTAACAAATGGACGAACGTATAAAAAAATCATTCGGTCATACGACAGAAAATGTAAATAATGCTCCGTCCCCATTTGAAAAATGGGACTTCGAGATTTTGAGAAAGCGCAAAAAAAATCGCATCGAGGCGGATTCTCCACAAAAATCATCATATCTCGGTCAAATTTTGTAATTTTCACGAAATCTTTGTTGCAAATTAAAACAAATACCCTAGGCTATAAAACTCTGCCCCAAAAAAATCATATTTCCGAAATTCCATTCTCTGCATGCCGGTGTCTCGAGATCCATGGCGTCGGCCACAAAACGGTCGTGTCATTGGGGCCATTGCGTGGGTGTCTGGTCCAGAAAGTTCCGCAGCCTCATCCACACGAGACTGAACAACCAGCCTCTGTGCGGCTCCAGTTGATAATTAATTACCGTAACAACAATTCGGAAAAAAATACTAGGATAAGTTTCGTGTGGGCTGCGTCATCTTTGCGGCTTGTCTAACGCACCCGAAAAGCAAGCCTGATCTCGACAATCCGCTTCCGGACACAGAGTCCATTGTTCGTTCTTTACGCGTATCATCCTCTTGATTTCCACGCACCTTTCCACCCTCTACCTACGATCCCGCGATTATTTCCCTTCTTTCGTTCGCCTTCCATCGGTCTGTTATTACTTCCATCAATAATTCGCACCTTGCTTCGTTAGATCGGCAGAGAAATAACGAGCCGAGGTGAGGATCGGAGGTTTTTCTCCGATGCTCGCGGACGTACGAGATGAAAGTTTGCAGCGTCGATTTATCCAACAGCGGTCGAAACATCGTGACTATTTTGCGATCTCGACGAGAGGCCCCGCACGGACTTTCGTCTCTGTGAGCCGCGGAGAATACGCGGCTAATTTCCCCTAGCGAGAGCTCCCGCAGCATCTCTCGCGCGCGCGAGCAAGAACGCGCTTTATCTGTCGATTTATCTAGCTATTAATTATCGACGTAAACGCCGGCCTCGTTAACCCGTGAAAACGTGAGTTCATCCGCCTCTCTCTCTCTCTCTCTCTCTCTCTCTCGCCCCTCTCTCTCTCTCTCTTTCTCTCTCTCTCTCTCTCTCTCTCTATTAGCCGTCTAACAAATCTCCGACTCAAATTAATTGCATAATCATTTTTCACCCTCGTAATATTGCCATTCGTGCCAAGTTTTTTTCCAGGCTTCCTTTGCGGTTGCTGAATAAATAATAGCGATTCGAAGATCTCCTTGGGTGATCGACATACCGATTAATGGGGTATGCCTAGTCGCAAAAGTCGAAAAATCACGTTTTTTTTTCAAACCAATATATTTTGATAGTACGTCCTCTTATAAATGTTCCCTGAAAAATTCAAGGTGATCGGATTACAATTGATAGATTTATGGGCTGTTATGTTGACGCCCGTCGGAACGCTCGGAGCGTCGTTCGAAACATTAAGGTTGATATGGGGTTAAGTCAAGATGTTACCACCGAGCTGAAATGTTTACCGAACCGTTATAACCTCTTTGCTGATCATCCTGTGCAGTTTGAATACGATCCACAGTACCGTTTAAAAAAAAATCGGCAACTCTACGTATTTCGTGGGCTAATTACATTACGCTTATGGAAAACTCCTGATCATTTGTCAGTACATTATTAATATCTGCTAAGTGAATGTTAACAAGGAGCTGAAAAAATAGGTACGGTTCGACTAATTATGGGACTAACCCTTGGTAACGTGGAAATGAGGATTCACAGTACCGTTATTAAATTATTAATGTTTTTGATAGCGAATTTGTGCGAAAATGAAGCACAACAAATATGAGACTGTGCAATCATGGCAACGTCGTAGACGGCACAAATGCTACCTGTCTATAGGTATTCGGTAATTATGCCCGGGAATATCAAACTACTCGATCAGGATGATTAACAACGAATATCGGTCGTTATTCTCTTAATCAGTAATAATTACTTAATATTAATTTGATAAATATGTTCCGAAATTATATATTTCTAAACGTTTCTAGGCAAAGACAAAATAACGCGGATTTTTGTCATACATAATTTTTTTTTAGAATTTCGGAAATTTTTAAATTTGTTTATTTCTTCGAGACTATAGACAGCTTTAGTACACACTTTTTCTTTCCAGCGGATTTTTTTTTACTCGGAACGATGTTCATTTTTGACAGCTCCTTGGGCCGCTATTGAGGTTAGGAACGGGACGCATATGTTTCTAACTTTGCGACACTTCTGCCAACCTGGGCATTATGATATACCACGATTTACGACCTTGCCAATTCGTTTCGCATTAGTTGAGCGAGATAAAGTTATAGAAAATAATTATACAAAGTAATGAAAATACTTAATGTAATCACCGAATGTTCCAAAAAGCATATTTTTACAAATAGATTTCGATCGAAAACCCACGTTGAATATGACGATTATTTGAAAGCTAACAGTTCGTAACAGTCTATCGGCTCCGTGCATAAGTATGGGGCGCTCCCCTCGTACTTAACCCCCGACGGTTAAACCCCATAACAACCTTACCGTTTCCAAAGTCGTTTCCCAATTTGGTGAGAAACATATGTCAAAAACTACTGCATCGATCCTTCTGAAATTTGCAGGGTTTTTTTTAGATGTAAAAATATAGTATTTGATCGAAAGATTTGTTTCTCTGACGTATACTTTCGATTTGATGAACGAAAAATGCCCATTCTTTCGCAAAAATCAAGACTCACTTTGAACAGGCGCCATTTTTTTAATTTGATATTTCGGAAATTTTTCTCCACTAATCATAGAATAAACTTATATACTACCGAAATCTGTTTGATTTGTTTACATTAGGTAACTTGGTTCAGAAAGGCATTGCTCACTGCAAAAGTCGTTTCCCAGAGGTGTTTCCCGGTCATTGACTGAAAATCGATTATAATTAAATATTTTTACACAAAAAAATTACAGTATTCTTGAGATGATACTTTTTTAAATACCTAATTTTTTGGAAATTTATTATTACAATTTTCTAAAAAACACCCCAAAAATGGGCTGTTTTCGACAGTCGCAAATAGGCCTAACCAGTTAACAAAACTAACAAGGAACATCCCTCAGGTGACGTCCTTCGATTTTGTTGAAACTTATATATGTTATGAAGCACTGAAACCTAAGTGACACGTATTTTTTTATTGGCGGTAAAACGGTTTCAAGGGGCGAAATCAGCCCTCGAATAGGGGTGCTTCACCCCTTAATTATTTTTTTGCGGTAACTCTCTAGTGTATTTTTCATCGTTTCGGTTTAGAAGAATTTTCGTTTTTGTTTCATTGCAATCGGTCAACTGCTTGTGGTTGAAACTGCAATATTACCCCCTGACATGAATTTCTTCGAGAGGTGGTTTCACTCCTTAAAACCGTTTATCCACCAATAAAAAAAATACGTGTCACTTAACTTTCAATGCTTCATAACATATATATGTTTCAACAAAATCGAAGGACGACACCTGAGGGATGCTCTTTGTAATCTAGGTACACGTGTCTCGCGTGTCTCTTCGACGCGAAAAACACGAAAGCTCCTTTTTTCCTAGCAGCCGGGTACTTTGGGTTATCTGTTCTCGATACCGAAGGTTCTCTGCTTTTTCTTGGTTACCTTTTTCCCGCGCTCTTTTGCTCTTCCTCGCTCTCTTTCGATCTTCCGGTCCAAGCGAGCATAACGAGGGTCGTGTCTACGCAAACCACCTGGTACTTGTAGTATTTTTCATTAACACTCTGTAAAGCCTCGCATGAATAGATAGACTCGGGGCAAGTGTACGAGCGTGAGAACGACAGAGAGAGAGATATATATCTTGTGGCGTTCTCTTGCCGTAAGAGCACAAAGCGCAAGCGCTTCTCTCATGGACGAGAAGCCTCAAGAGTTAAGACACGCTTCCGCGTTATGCAATCGTGATAGGGAACCTCACCCATCTTCGTATGTACCCTGGTACTAGTAACCGCCTAGTTGCGACACTCTTTCATCCGAGCGAAAAAAAACGGACCACGGAAAATGAGGAAGATTGAACGGAGAATGATGACGATGATGAAGAGCTGAGAAAAAGTAAAAAAAAATGTCAAATATCCGCCTATCTCGAACATCTCGAGGGTTAACCTGCCTGGGCGATAAAAAAATCCACTCTCTTTTCGTCAACGACTCTCTTTCACTCGTCTTCCTTGTTAATCTTACATCTAAACTCTGTTAAATGTTGCTATCGTTCGAACCAAAGTGAGCCTCGTAGCTCCGTGGAAAATCTCTCATCTTCACGCAATTATAGTGGCCGAGCTTATCGCTCATTCAGGTCTGATGCGCAGTTTGAAGCAAGCAAGCTCACTGGTCTTCCACGGGCAGAGCCTTCAGCCACTCTGTCCAGCTCGAAGCACGCATGTGGTGTAAAATCCCAGATTCCAGATTCCATTCGGTACTCCAGGTAGAATTTCACTTGCCCTAAAAGAGCTTCGAATCATTCGCTCATTTGGACCAAGTCAGTCAGGGGAGGGGGGGGGGCGTTACGATGGAGGCTACACGTAGAAACGGACCAAATTTATCATCGTCTCGGGTGATCATCGTGCATGACAGTGTCTCGACCATTCGGAGATGAATTTAATCCCGCTTTGCTCGTTCCGACTCGAACGATCCTGGTGCTGTCCTGCTGGGCCCATTGTTGTCCTAACGATCTTCACTCCGATAGCACGTACGTACATCTAGGACGTATCAGTCGCAATTCGATTTTTTTTCTCTTCGGCGCATCACAGAGGGACACTCCAGCGTATCTTCGATTGAGAAACAAAAGAGCAGAGGAGAGATCGTTGCCCAAACAGGAGACCGATTCGTACTTTTTCGTCGGATCATTCCAGTTACCGTAATGTGCCGGGTCACGCGTGGGTTCAAGGTACCAATCATTGTAACGATTACCTCATCTATCTTGGATGACTTTCGCTGGGGTAGGGGGGTGACGATCGACGGACCTCCGGCTTGGTGAGCACTTCAACAAACCGATCAATGCTGCATGTCGTGTGTGTGCGTAAGGGGTCATCCAATGAACTCTTCCATGTCTAGATTTACCGTACGCAATAATAAGACGCTGCCGGGTTTCTTTGAACACTCGTATACGTCTATGACGCTCGGGGAGATCGTTCGGAACCTGAGAATCGCATGACCATTCGAAAAACGAGGCCTCAAGCTGATTTTGAAGCGTCACTCCGCTCTCGTCGGTGGAATTTTCCCTGCTAGACTGGCTAATGTTACAGACAGACCGCCAACGAGCTGACGTTCTTGCTGCGCGAGATCTTTTCCACGGTATAACCTGTATACAAGCATATGTACACTTGTCTAGGCTATACGCGTGTATGTGCACATTGTAACTGTCGGACGTTGCTGCTGTGGATGCTGCTGGCTTTTATGCTCCATTCTTCCCTTCCCTACTTGCTGACCATCGTCTTCCGCAACTCTGGGCCAAAGATGCCGGAGAAACTTCCGCCTTCGGGTTGGCTCCGCGATATCATACCGGCTGTATATCGATATACGAAACTCCGCGAAACCTCAGCCACGACAACGACGAAACACACAGCTCTGCTGCAGCCGAAACAGCTCTCTCTCTCTCTCTCTTCCTCTCTCCGTATACTTTCATACTCATTGTGGGAACGTAGCTGCGGAAATTCCTAACGGAACTGCGCTTTGGAGTCTCTTCGCGACTGGGGAACGAAATGCGTGACTCTCTCTCACGGGACTATTGGCCCCGAGTGAAAAATAATAAAAATAAAACATGACGGAGTTTCGAGTAAAGTCGAATGGTTGATTGCACGGTTGATGAAGGTTCGCGCGATCGAGAATGCGTCCAGGTAAATAACGCTCCTTCATCACCCCCGGGAGCATACACTGCGCCTTTTTTTCATCGCCTTCTTCTCTCGTTACTCCATTACGGTGCGATAAATAATCGATCGGGAGTTTAGTATCGACACCACCCGCGGTACCCGCGTGCGCGCAATGATGGAACGTCTCCTCGAAGATTCCAGGCATTAGTTCACATGAGTCCAGGCGTGTAATGATTGCGCGTGTGCGTCACGGGACGCGCACACTGATGCGCATGCCAAAGGATACGAATCATCGACCGATGCTCGGGGCCATATCGTTAAACATAGAGGTCCCTGATGCTCATCATACGTTCCGCGAAGACACATCATCGCAAAGGATACTCGTGGGGGTACACGCTCCAACCTGGTTCCGCCTCCCATTCAAGGCTTTCCCTTTGCGACCACCATCTATAGACAACGCCAGCTACGTGTTTACGTCTACTACGCTCCTCAATGAATTAGCGCGTATCCTTGCCGCGATTTTCACCGCGGGCAAGGGCGAGAAATGAATTTTCAATTCGACTGACAAGCGCGACGCGGCCTTTAACGCATCGAGCCAATTTACGCGAATAAAAAGTGTGCCAGTATCCTGATACGTAATGAGAGCGAAGAGAAAACTGGGCGAGCGACCGGGCGGAGGAGGAAAGGGTTGGACGAGATCGATTGCGAAGGTCCGAGGACGCGACCGAAGGGTCAACTCGATCTGCTTCAATCGATTTTGCCGCCACGGAACAATACACGATACATCGCTCGTCGCTTGCTTGCGTATATGCATGTGTGTGTGTGTCCGTGTGTCTGTGTAAATATATACAGAGCCGAGGCTGACTCACAGCCTAAGCCAGAGGTTGCCACACACTCTTTGGATTGGTGGAGGCGAGCGATTGATTTACGAAGGAAGGAAAGAAGTGAGACGAACGAGAGAGGCACCGCGAGAACACTCTTTCGTATACGTACCTGTGTACAAGTACCAATCTGTGTACGTATGCTCGAGAAGAGACGGAGAGTACGGTGAAGCGAGTGAGAAAGAGAGGCACACAGTGCCCGGGCGTGTATTCAGCGCGAGAACGGAACGGCGGTAAATCTTGAGTCGATTGACACGTGTGAAATGCGCCAGCTAGCTACTCCCTTACCTCCTTTTCTTTGGTGAGGGGTCCTTTGCTTAACCGAGCCAGGCTCCGAGAACGAGCAACGGAGAGGAAGGAATCCAGAGGAAAGCCAAGTATCACAGATGGCTGGAGGTGTCGGACATACGAGACTAGCAACGTACGAGAAATGTTCCGGTTCTTGACCCAGGCTCCAACGTCCAACCACGTATCCTAGATTGTAGACAAAAATGGCAGACGATGCTTCGCGAGCGATGGTAGTCAAGTTGAATGGCGTATACGATGGTGAGCGTCAGGTTGGACGGAAATGGGAATACCATCAGGGATACATGAGCTTTCGTTCGTGGCCTTATATCATCCAGCCTTCATGAGAGTCTTGGCAAAGCAAGAAGAGATCACGGCCCGCTGAGCCTGGTCCCTCAAAACGTACGTACATACCTCTCTCTCTCTCTCTCTCTCTCTCTCTCTCTCTCTCTCTCTCTCTCTCTCTCTCTCTCTCTCTCTCTCTATGTCGCTATTGCTCTCTCCGTCCCTCTCTTTCCTGCCAAGACTGGCATACGGAGTTACGATGAAGGTGTTCGACCGTACATACCAACCGCGAGTGCTCTCCACAGCCAAAAAACCTATAAACCTTATCTCCATTTCTGACCAAAATCGATTTGACCCCTGACAGGCACTGAGATCAGCAGTGGCGAGAGAACAGCAGCAGAAGCGAAGCGTATACGGAGGAGAGAATGAGAGAGGTGCGAGAAAGAATGTCCGAAGGACCGGAGCGACAGAGCGAAAAGAGACGAACCCAAGTGGATGGAGTTTCTCGCTACGTCTCGTGGGGCCTTTCCTCCGGCACGACACAGACCATGTGGGTATATATACGTACGCGTCGTAAAAATATATCTGAAACCCGACGAAACGGCGAGACCGAAAAATCGACTCCGAGAAGTAGACTCAACTCTTGTGGCACGAAATTCCATGTGCTGGCAAACGAGCCTTGGCTATCCAACGGGAGGTAGCTTAGAACACGAGTGGTCTAATGGACTCACACGTATATACATTCAAGTACACGTGTACAGCTGGTTACAACGGAATAATGTTGATAAGTCGAGAATAGTGATGAAGCCTTTTCAGATCCTAGAGACATGAACGTCATCTGATTGGATTTCACATCTTGGCAACCGAATGGATGAGAATCATTGGCCTATATGGAAAACCGGACCAGAAGCTTGTCTTCTCGCTTTCAAACGATTTGCAAGTGCACAAGCAACTATCAAAACAAAAATCAAGGTCCATCATCATTTTCCATTGTTGATAAGTCGAGAATTGTCATGAGGCTGGAAGCCGTCCGATCCTAGACACAGAAACATCATCTGATTGGATTCCACATGTTGTCTTCTCGCTTTCAAACTATTCGCAACTGCACAAGCACTTTCCAAAAAAAAAGAAGTCCGTCATCCTTTTTCCATTGTTGATAAGTCGAGAATTGTGATGAGGCTGCAAGCCGTCGAATCCTAGGCACCGGAACATCTGTTTGGATTCCACATATTGGCAACCACATCAATGAGAATCTTTGGCTGATGTGGAAAACCTAACCGAGACTTTATCTTCTCCCTTCCGAGAAACTCGCAACTGCACAAGCAACTCCCAAAATCAAAATCAAAATACGTTATCCTTTCAGCCACATTTCGGAACTGTCGAATGGCGTGTCCGGACGAGAAAAAAAAGGCTAAGCGCGTCGAGTTTCTCACGGGGTCGTAAAATAAACACATTAATTTGAATAATCGCTACCGCATCCTCATCAGAAGTTCTAGCGGTAATGCGTTATCAAGAATATCATATTTCCCATTACGATCCTCGTCCATTTCGGGGAAGGGGTTATAAAATTTATGCGCGAGGAGGCACACATCATCGTTGTTGGATGAAGAAAAAGCGTAAAAAATCGTGTGACGTTTACAAGGCTGGCCTGATCGCAGGTTCTCGCGCCCGGCTGAGATGAAGAGAGAGCGAGAGAGAGAGAGCGAAAGAGAGGCAGAGAGTGTTTCGATCATGAGCGGGCGGACAGTGAAACGAGAAGCGAGAGTTGTATACCGTCGATAATCGATCCGTGAGCCGACCTCGCGCGAAGACGCTTGAACCCCTCATTGCCCCGCGTTCCCGTTCGCAAACGAGGCCCTATTCAAAATTAGCGAGAGCCATACACACACGTACGCACGTAGAAAAGTGTATGTGTACATAAGAAGAGATACATATATGTATCGAGGAACTATGTACAGAGCGGTAAAGATAGCTCGGCCTCGAACGTTCACGGGCGATCATCATCATGTCTCTCTCTGCCTTTTTCTTTCTTGGATCGTTTTGATCGATGTCTCGCCTTGGCGTGTACATCATCGCCGCGTATCTTTCAGGTTCATATACGTGTTTGACAACGACAAACGTGTATTACAGTACAACACTCGAAGATATACATATATATATAGGTAAGCACGTATGTACGTACACAAACATTTTTATAAATATATTACCACTGAGGTAAGGTTCGTGTGAGACGAAACCGCTATTGAGCAATGGGACCAATACTGTTGGGAGTGAAGCTCTCGTGTTGGTCGCACTCTGCAGCATCGGAACATCGTCTCTCCCATTCATTCCGTATTACTATTATCCTTGTTATTATTATTCTTATTTAATTCTCTTTCCATTCTCCGAACTCTTCGATGCCCCGTCAATTTCTCGCGCGTGCCCACGCATCGAACAATCAAAATAAATATGTCCGAGATCCCTCGGCGTGTGAGAAAGGCCCGCGGTGAGGGAAATCAAAGATACAAAAGGAATCGTCTCAAGGTAGTTGAGAAGTAAAGACAACGTGGATGAACACCAAGTGACAATGAGGCAAATACTGATGGAGAGTATGAACATCCATTGTGGTGTCTTTGGGTCGATTGGAAGATACCTCATTGGCTGAGATTCGCTAGTTCGTTTTGCTGGGCAGGCCCGCGGTTCCCGGGGGACATCAAAGTAACAAAAGGAATCATCTTAAGGTAGTTGAGAAGCGAAGATAACGTGGACGAAAGCCAAGTGACAATGAGGCAAATACCGATAGAGAGAATGAACATCCATTGGGGTGTCTTTGGGTCGATTGGAAGATACATCATTGGCTGCCATTCACTAGTTCCTTCTGCAGGAAAGGCTCACGGTTTCTGGGGGACATCAATGTTACAAGCGGAAATATCTCAAGGTAGTTGAGGAGTAAAGACAATATGGACGAACACCAAGTGACAATAAGGCAAATACTTATGGAGAGTATGATCATCGATTGGGATGTTTTTGGGTTGATTGGAAGATATCTCAATCGCTGAGATTCACTAGTTTGTTTCCCTGGAAAGATCCGCGGTTTCCGACACATCAAAGTTACAAAAGGAATCGTCTTAAGGTAGCTGAGAACTAAAGACAACATGGACGAACACCAAGTGACAATATGGCACGTACTGATAGAGGGAATGAACATCCATTGG
This sequence comes from Ophion slaviceki, assembly GCA_944452715.1. NCBI lineage: Eukaryota > Metazoa > Arthropoda > Insecta > Hymenoptera > Ichneumonidae > Ophion > Ophion slaviceki. Next base: position 2,421,459 of record OX101787.1, read on the forward strand.
GGTGCCTTGGACCGATTGGAAGACACCTTATTGGCTGAGATTCGCTCGTCCATATTTTGCAGGGAAGTCCGGTATGGCAAATGCACGTAATCTCCAAGAGTTCCCGCATTGTGGTGGTATCCTTGAGGATTCGGAGCCTTTGACACTTCTGACCGTTATACCGGTATAAATATGCACGAAGAGAACGATCTTTCAAGAGTTAATCCGCATGTCGGCTTCGTCCTTTAGCCTTTTCCCTGGCTTGTCTCGGACGTTCCGGTTGCTACAGTCGTCGTATACTACAGGCTCACGTTTCTCCTTTTCTTCCTGGTCCACCTCGCGCATATGACAAACGTAACAATATAATATACGTAAATCGTTCGGATATATCGCAGGCTGCGGTGAGACGATATGCACACAAGGAATGAACCGCGGTTGCACTCGTTGGAACGACGTCATATAGCCACGGTGCGCACGTGGTTATTCACTAACGTACATGGCGAAGAACATCTCGACAGACCTATATGGTACATATATATACAGGGTGTCCCATTTTAATCTTACACCTGAATTTTCTCCAAAAATATTGCTCGGACGAAATATTGTGTGGAACAAAACTTCTAGGGATTGAAGGGGGACGTTTGAAAAAAATTTATGTGAGGAGCCAAAATTCAAAATGGCGGCGTTACAAAGGCTGACATGTTTTTTTCAAACGGAAATATAACTTTTTTTTATTGCCAAAAAATTTGTCAGCTGAAAACTAAAAACTTTTGTTGAAAAATTTTTTTGATAAAGTTCATAGTTTTCAAGTGAGAACATCATTTTCAATTATTTCAGATGTATCCAGGATTTGTGTGTGTGTGTGTGTGTGTGTGTGTGTGTGTGTGTGTGTGTGTGTGTGTGTGTTTTTCTACCCATCGTGATCAAAGTTCGTCAAGGATTTAAAGAAACACGTTTTTGGGCCTGAAAATGGCACAAACGCTATTAAAATGGAAAAAAACTATTTTTCATCGATTTTCCTCCAAAATTTTCTCATGAAACATCGTCCAAATTTGAAAACAAAAAAAAACAAAAAAAAAACAAATTTTTCAACAGTGTTCCACACGCACGCACATGCACACACACACACACACACACACACAAATCCTGGATACACCTGAAATAATTGAAAATGATGTTCTCACTTGAAAACTGTGAACTTTATCAAAAAATTTGTTCAACAAAAGTTTTTAGTTTTCAGCTGAAACATTTTTTGGCAATAAAAACAGTTATATTTCCGTTTGAAAAAACATGTCAGCCTTTGTAACGCCGCCATTTTGAATTCTGGCTCCTCAAAAATTTTTTTTTCAAACGTCCCCCTTCAATCCCTAGAAGTTTTGTTCCACACAATAGTTCGTCCGAGCACTATTTTTCGAGAAAATTCAGGTGTAAGATTAAAATGGGACACCCTGTATATATATATATATATATATATATAGAGAGAGAGGGGGGGGGGGGGAGAGGGAATGAATGAATGAGATGTTTATTGTCCAGTGTTGAACAAATGTTGCAGTCGAGACTGCCAAGTATAACATACATAATAATAATAATAGTAATGTAAAGAGCGATATATAAAGCAAAGTGAGGAAAAGTAAAGTAGAGTGAAGCTAAGCAGTGAAGATAAGAGAAAAGTAAGTATAGAATGTAAGTAGGTCAAAATTACAAAAGGCCAACATAGAATAGTATCTTTACCTACAAAGTTATATAAACATTATTATAAAAACTAATCTTAAGTAATGTAAACGTAAACTATCATTAAATAGGGTGCTTTCTCACGCTATCACGTTCCTCACTCACCACAGGCCCGGCAGTTAGTCGCACCTCGGCGCTTGCGAGAAAGAGCCACAGAGAGAGGGGGGGAGAAAAACAGCAGACAGTGGGGTGGAGAGATTGATTGATTGATTTAATTATTATACCCTAGTTGGATAACTAGAGTACAAAGTTGGTGGGAGCACAATGGATTACAAGTTTTGGTTTCTGCAACATAACACAACAAAAGAAAGATTAACAGCAGAAACAAAAGAATATGAGTAATGAAAACTCACACGGGTCGTGAGAAGTTATACCAAATAGTACAACCCAAATCCAAACCAAATAGGGCAAACTTAAACCCAAACAAATCGTTACTGAATAGAAGAATAGCGGAAAAATCATACATGACCGTGAAGAATGATTATGGAAAATCGTATTGCGGTTTTACAAAATCTTACAGGATTATACAAAGTTGTACAAAATCATACCAAATCGGACAAAATCCATGAAAATCGTACAAAATCATACAAAATCGTAAAGAATCATATTAAATCACACAGAATCATATAAGATCATTAAAAATTCATTAAAATCGTACAAAATCACACAAGATTACGAAAAATCGTACATCATACAACATCGTACGAAATCACATGAAATCATACGAGACCATACAAAATCGTACAAAACCATATGAAATGATACAAAATCGTACCAAATCGTACACTATTATACAAAATCGTATAAAATCATACTAGATCAGACAGAATCCTATAAGATCATAAAAATTAATAAAAATTGTACAAAATCACGTGAAATCATACAAGATTCCAACAAGGCCCTGAAAAATCGCAAAAAATCATACAAAACCGTACGAAATCACGCAAAGTCGTACAAAATTACATGAAATCATGTGAAATACTTGACAGTTGAGACTTACACTTAGCTGATAGTATTTGCAGCTTACAGACTAAGTCAAATCCAACATGTCTAGCCTGCAAGAGAGGGAGAGAGAGAGACGGACCAGGCAGCGATGGAAATAAAGCACAACCCGTGACACAAGAAAAACGTAAACCATCCACCGCAGCGCAACCGCCGCGTGTGCCCGACCTCGCGTTCAACACAAACCGCGCACCAAACAATTTTTATGTGTATACATACATACGAGTAAACTGAAATACGTCATTCCGAGAGAACAGGAGCGGGCCGCGAGTATATTCCGAAGCAAAACATCTGTGAATCTGAGAAGCGGGTCGTGAAGCACGAGAGCGAGACGGCTGATGTTGGTCCGCGCTACGTAGTCGCTGCCTCATCCAACTTCTGGGCTCGCGTTGTTTGCTTCGGGTCTTGGTGACGCGTATACGTGCGAGCGTGCTAGGGATAAATGGAACGTCGGCACTAAATCATAACACGCGTTCTCCCCACCCACCGCCGGTGGCATCTCCCGCGTCAACGAGCAGTCTCGCACCAGCGCCCGCTTTCCGGCCAAGATCAATCCCATCTAGACCAGCTGCGAGGATCAAGCGGGAGGAATAGAGTTATCAAATATGAGAAACGAAATTCTCTTTTGCCGCACAATCGTGTGTAGCAATGGGCTTCGCTAACCCGTCAACTTGTTCATTAGACAAGTCAAAAAGACGTTTCATCGCCTCAACGACATTGGTGACGTTCCCATACGAGAAACGTGAAACGTGTATCCGCTGTGTTGACACGCTTGTTATACATTTTTCGTGCACGTGACTCGGGGACAGCGTAGATTTAGCTGCACGTCCATGTGATTGTGACAACCCAAACAGACCATCCTTTTGGACGGTTTCCACGCTTGGGAGGTTGTATCAACCGTATCACTGGAAAGATCATTTAAAAAAACAACGTTGGCAAGTAAGATCAGACTACAATGGTAACTACTGGATCAAACCGCTATCAATAATTCCCCAAAAGTCCGAGATCCCACGTTCACCTCGGGGCTGTTCCATAACAATACGGGAATCTCATCATGCGATTCTCAACACCAGTCCGCGGAACATGGAAATAATTGACATCTCCCAACGATCGGATCTGGCGTGATAAAGTGTATACCCTGGTAGGTCGAATGAGGGGCCAGGAGGGTGAGGAAACTGCGGATCGAGGATGCATGCACATCGGGAGGTTGCCGCTGCCATACCCGGAACCTCCTGCGGGTTTCTCTCGTTCGAGCGGCATCGAAAGCAGCAGCCGGGATGCGATATTAGTCCGGCAAAGCCGGAGAGCGGTCTTCTCTCCAAGAGAGCTTGGGCAGAGCGCGCGCTCACATACACATACCGCGTCTGCATTATTCATAACCAATTCCCGAATCCCAAACTCGAAATGAAGCACACACCGCGCGCGCGCGCCCCCGTCCGTTCCAGCTGCATATGCCCAGACTCTTTCTCTATCCTTCTCTCCACATGCTCGTTTGTACGCTCCCTGGAATCTTTCTTCCTCTCTCCGTCATTGCCGACGTAGCCCGTTTCTCGAAAAAGGGTCCAGGGTAACCCTTACGATTGTTCTCTACGCCCACTTTTCCGTCGATCTTGTGCTCCGCTCAGCCTATCTGTGCTTTTGTTTCTCCTTTAGTCTTATCTCGCGTCTCTTCTCTTGGCCCTCGTTCGATCGGTCACGCAGCGCGCTATACGCACACATGCATCTTGATGCATACGTGAGAACCGTCAGCACACCAAGTTGTTACCTGTATACGGAAATAATCGGCCACGTACGGCGCAGCCCTCGCGCAACGAGTGAATACATTTCGAAATTCCCCACCCTCCTTGACTCGAATAACGACGACGAAACGACCAAGCATCCCGGCAAAGAGACAGCACCGAGAGCAGGCAGAGCCGGCAACGTCAGAGATGAGTGATCCTATGGAGAAGCTCATCTGCCTATGGCTAATAGCTTTCGGTATCTGCATCGCGTCTTTCGCTTTTCAACCGTAACCTCAACCTCCAGCCTTTACAACCGAGAAACTGCCAAAAGGTTGCCGACTCGACAGAACCGAGCAATCGTAAATCACATCACATCTTTGATCTATATTAGGCAGGAGCTACGTTGCGGTGTCTTCAACAGCCTGGTCGGTCTTGAAAGTGAACGAGAAGACCGAAAGTGACTATACCGGTCGATGAACATAGAAACAGGCTTGTATTTCCATGTTGTCATCAGCAAATAGAAGACGAGTGGAAAGTTGACACGAAACACAAGTAGCCATACAGTTGATATGATTTTCATTTGGTATTTGACGAGGAAACGTGCCAATGGTGCTACGACTCTCACCAAACGCTGTCTCTGTCGAAATACAAACAGCCCAGGTCCAAAGCATAGGACCCATTGAAATAAACCCGATGTAACGAGGCTCTCTCTCATGGAACATGGATCTTGAGTGGCAGCTGGTAAATGCATATTCTCCTAATACGTCTTCTCGTTGTTGTTCTTAACGCTGATAGTTGCCGGTTAAGTTGGGCGTTCCCGGACGTGAGCTACATCTCCCAACGACTCAGTCTCCCGAGTTTCTCTAATACCGCACTGCACAGACAAACAGACACCCACATAGGACAGTTGCGGCGCAGACTTTACGAAAGTTTCACTCCTCTCGTGCGCCACTCTACAACACGACGACGCCACCAACATCGTTACAACGGGCGCCCTTCCATCTGTGCGCTCTTGCGATTGTGTTCGAGTATTCGCTGCTACCTCTCGCTGGAGCTCTTGATTCCATCGCTTCGTGTTGTCGTATCCCACCTCGACGTTACTTTTACCGTGGATCGCGCCACGGATAAAGTCCTAAGAGACTTTCACCCGTTGTCGCACCCACATGCAAAGCGATACCGTGTTTATTCTTGGCTGCCGCGCTCCTACTCATGATCGAATATGAAAGAGTTAACCAACACGAAGAGTCACGAACGATCGGGTACTCGGCGCTGCTCGGCGCCACGAGAGACGGATGTAAAAGCAAAAAGACACGTTTACACGTCGTATCTCGCGATGATACACGCTCGAACGGCAAGATCGTGCCAACCTCCAACCGCCGAATAAATCTGGCCCTTCCACATCTGGTTATCTCTCGCGTCGTCTTGATTTTCCTCCAGGACTTCAACCGGGGATCCAGGAGCCAGGAGAAAAATACCGCATCGCGAGAAGGGCGAAGGGTCTCTCTCTTGAGGGCTAGAAGGCACCGAGGGAACAATAGCAAGAGTGGAAACTCGACACGAAGACATCCACCAGTGCCAACGCGCGGACCAGCCTCAATTAATACGCGTCCATTCGGAACGCGGCCTGCAAGCTCGTGTCTCTCAGAGATCCGGAGGAACGACGGAGTTCAGAGAGGAAAGCGGTAACAACCAACTGCGCGGTAGTCAAGAATGCACAAGTGTATACTTGCACGCACACACACACACACACACACCCACGTATAAACGCGCGATACCGCACACCGTGTTGAAGCGAAGGAATAGTAAGTAAAGGTAAAGTAATGAATCCCGGCCCGAGTCCCGGTCGCTGGGAGAATCTCTCTTAGCGTCCGCCTCAGCGCGAGAGCCAAGAGCAAACGGAGTCAGACCTGACTGAAAGAGGGTAGCTCACGGAGCATAACCAAGTAGCTGACCACGACAATAAGCGAGGAAACGTTTTATTAATTGCGATTATCCGTCAGTGTCCATTCTCCACCATATTAGATGCTCGACTACCGAACGAAAGGTAAGCCCCGTGACTCGGGCCTGGAGATATGGAGGCGGAAGACTCTTCTCGTCCGACGAAGAATCGTGGAACGTTGCTGAAAAGTTGGCAAAACCTTGCCGCGCACGTTCAACTACACCTCGAGTAGTAGAGTAACGGGGAACGGAAGAAGTGGCATACCTTTTTTGAACGAAAAAGCTCTTGGCTGGTGCGTTATGTGTCGCCGAGTAGAAATAAGGAACTTCGTGGTGCGATGAGGAAGAAAAACGAAATGGAGAAACTTGGAGTTTGGGACGAGAGCGTTTGTGAGGTCAAAAGGAGCTTGCGAAAATGATGCCGTCACAAACCACCTGTGGGCCTTGGGAATCCGTTTCGTTTCTTTTGGCTCTATTTTTCTCTCCTCTTTAATTTTATTGAACTACGTTCTGCCGAACGGAACAAGGATCCGCAGACGAGACGGAAAATGATAGCACTTGCTGCACTCCACACCCAAACAAACCCAATTCAGATTATCTTCACCAACATACCAGGCAAACTTCTCCATCAATGGAAAAACTACCAGGCCTGGACGCAGACATGAACACTCTATTGGGGCAACATCCCCAACGCGTAATTCGTAAATGTTTAAGAATAAATTGATCCACCTCACGGCTCGCTGATTTCTTATCCTGTATGTACACTCCACTCCGCGTCTACTCGTGTAAGAGGAGGCAAATAGCTGTCGTACCATGTGCATGGATGCAGTCATTTGATTTCGTCGTTCTGCCAACGAGATTAGACACATGTATACACATCTTCTTACACGCGCTGAATGCTCAAGCGGGAGTTGGGTAGTCCAGGCGCGCCACCTTCCATCCACTCTCCATGCCCTATAACGGGATTCGAGAGAACACAGAGTCCATCGTCAAGAGTAATACGAGTGCGAGATGAGCAGAGACCTGGCGGAACTCGCGCACATATGCAACCTCGCACCCAGGCAGAAAGAGAGAGAGAGAGAGAGAGAGAGAGAGAGAGAGAGAGAGAGAGAGAGAGAGAGAGAGAGAGAGACCATACACCATCACGGGCATCAACGGCACACGGCATATAGCACCAACTAATGCGTTTACGATGTCCGCCTGACAGTACATCAAAGTCTAAAGCAAGGGACCCTCTCTGCGCTTGTGTAATGTAGGCATATGCAGAGACCCGCCCCGACCAGAATTCTCCGTTCCACAGATCCACGATTCACCTCTGCTATGTCCCATCTACAATGGACCTGTATACATATACAGCCCAATCTATATGTGGAATATATACAATGGCTATATACACGGAATATGCGTATGCATATACATATATGTGCACTCTTGCTCAATGCTCCTAACCCAATCCACATTCCCACGGATTATTATCAGACACCCTTCGTGCACATACCCCCTGATCATCGGCTATCGAACTATACATATACGCCACCTAACCCTTTGGCCACAACGACCAGCTTGATGCCAAGCGATGATCACAGCTAGGCAGCCGGTCCAAGATCATCAAGATGCATCGCTGCTCTCCCAATGTGCTATTATTAGTACCTCTATGTGTGCCACACTGAAAGGGAATCTTAATAATAATTCCAAATGGATAATTCACTCGATCGTGATAGCGCCGTGAATCGTATATGTAAACAACTAGTCTGGAGGATATATTGAGATGACTAATGTCGTACGGTGGCCTTGCTCGAAGTGTATTACGGATATCCCGATGATGAGTAAATTTCGCATGAATCTCGATGGTGTGATGAGTGGCGCTCGTGGAATTCCGATTATTCTTGCATCACGAGAAACTTGTATACGTGTATATGTGTATGATCTCTACCTCTTAGCGGCGAATCCCTCGCACGCTCACGCACGCTTTTGTATATACGCGAATCATTACACGGAATCGACAAACTCCTCTCGGTGAGCATCGGCGAGGCTCACCTCTCGGTATAATCCTCACGCTTCGTGAGTATAATCTCATGGTCAGACGCCGAGAGACGGGAAATACTTGGCATGGTCGAGGTCGTTGATCCATCGATGAGAGATTTTCCACCGTGCAAAAAGATATATCGGCGTCAAGCCTGAGACCTGTACTGTAGCTTACGGAACAGCCTCTCTCTCTCTCTCTCTCTCTATTTGGCCGTATCAGCGTTTCACTGTCACGACCCGCACACACTTCAATTTACCGCTATGCATTCGCTCGCCCCATGAAATACGCGTGGAAACGTTCATAAGAATGACGAATCATGTCTTGGGAATTTCAGTTGTGGAACGTGACCTGATAAACGTCATTGAAGACGAAATGCCTATCGCAGATGATGCAGGATTTCAAAAGCTGTGCTGAAGTGTCTGATGAAGCATTGTCATGGAGCATCAGTAAAATGATCCAACTCGCCCGATCTTATTCCAGTAAATCTATCAACGATAAATCCACGAAAATATTTAACGATGTAGCTGTTTGCTGGACAGTTGGCGTTTGGACTGCTGGAAGGCTGCCCTCCTATGGAATCCACCAGGAATGGAATGCTTCGCGAGAATATGGTAGAGAGAGAAAACAGCGGGAGGTCCCATGGCGGAGACTTTGCCCATCCCAAGCGAGCAGGTGATCACGCCCACACTTGCATCTCTTCGCATCTCTCAGCTCGTTCGCACATACGCTCGAGCTATGCGGAGTGTCATCGTCGCTGCCTCAAGAATGCATAAATAGCCGTATATGCGCACGGTCATCAGCCGTTGATACAATATTACAAGCAGCGGGAACGACGCGTCAAAAAACTCCCTAGAGATAGTTCGCACGGGGATAGGAAGCGCTGAAGCAAGATGGGGCGATCACAAGCCATTGTCGATAGTGCAAGAAGCGATAGACACGCCATTCCGGCTGTCTCTCAAATGGATCCACGTCTGTAAAGTCCCGGCGCAGAACCGGTTCGACGTGTGCGAATGAAGGAGTCATTTCACGGTCATGAGGGAAAACTGTGTGAAAGAAAAGCCATCGCACCTCTTCGCCTCGTTCCGCTTACCTGTCTTCAAAGCCGTTCAGACACAGTCCCCCCAGTTGGCATGTCGATTTGTCCCTTTGGGTATTTGCCATACATGCACCTCTCGGAAAACGAGGAACAACTTTGTTCGGAACAATGTGGATTCCTTTTTTTTCCGTCCAGTCACTCAACCCGAGCAGCCATTCCGGTTGGCCGCTCTCATTCTTTTTCTTCGACATTCAAAGTGGTCGAGGGTTAAGAGGTTAAAGAAAAATTCGAATGTTCTCTTGACAATTTAATTCCAGCCGATGAAGAGATCGAGACTTTGGTGAGGTCGAATGAGAGAATGGGGCGACTCCGCCACGGAGACTTTCGAGGACATCCTCTCTCTCTCTCTCTCTCTCTCTCTCTCTCTCTCTCTCTCTCTCTCTCTCCCTCTGTCTCCGTCTCGATCCTTTCCACTCGCTAATGAAGCCACCACACGCGCACGCTTGGGATCCGATCTACCTTGATTATTATTCATCCGTCCCGAGGTTCGCGCGCGCGCCCAGTCCAGAAGAGTACCGTATAATTTGGTCCGCGAGCCTCCTATAGCCTTGCGATACGGTGGACGAAAGCATACTCTCGCCATGTTGGCTAACCGATCGGACTCCGCTGGCTCACTGCGCTGCACCGAGACCTCAGACCCGGGTATTCCCGTATGCGAAACGACGACCGAACTACCCGGCTATTTCATCTGATATACCTACAGTGGAGGGCATGGTAACCCGGATGGTAAAAGATCCGGTGCTTGTTCTTCGTATGGCAGAAACGGCGTCATTGATGACCCTCATCGTGACATCGCCCTGTCTAGGACGGGATGAGGATTAACGTGGAAAAAATACCAATGGCCTCGTGTGAGCGTGAAGCTACATCGCTATCCAAAGTGCACGTAGATCACTAGAGAACAGGAAAGAGTGCAAGGCCCAGGAAATCCGAGTTTCAAAGATGCTCGCCAGGACGGAATAACGGCAAGTTGAGAGAGTCCGAGGCGAAGATGCATAGGAATAAGAAAGAGAGAGAGGGAGAGGGACTTGGCAAAGTAAATGGAAAGATGAGGAAGAACTTGGAACAATCGCGGAGGTGAGAGTGAACGCGGCGAAAAAGGAAGACGAATACATCAAAGAAGAGACGGCATATCCGTTCACACTCCACATGACGTCCTGTACGAGTACCGTTCTATATTCACGCTCTCAGCTCTGATACATCCTCTCTAAGAGCGAACACAGGTGAATCCCTAACATTTCCTTCCTCGTTTGAATTTCCGTCAGTATTTTTCGTCCCTAAGATGCCACGTTCCAAAAATACACCTGAAAAAATTGACCAGATTGCAGTGCCCAAAATATTCGCTCTCCACTGAATAAACTACAGCCATTACTCGAGAGAGGCCGCTCAGATAATTGTGACTTTCGCAACTGAGCTATAACAATAATTCTTTGCATGCTTAGCCCTGAGACAGAAAATGAGATGAAATCCATATATTCTGCTTCTCTCTCCCTTCCTCTCTTTCCAAAGACTTCCTGAGCTTCGGGCTCTGCCATATTCCATCCTCTATCGTCGTCTCCTTCCATTCGATGCTTCTTCGCCTTTGCTCCCTCTTCGCTCTCTTGTTTCTCCTGTAGCCACGCCGCGACTTTATTTATACCTCGTTAAATTAGCGCCCATCATCGATCTACTCGCGTGCACGCCCGGCGAGCATCTTCCAGCGAGGAGGGAGCCTTCCAGAGATAGTCTCGGTGAACAACTTGAGCGCATCAGAGCCCTGCGGGAACTAGTCCGACAACGTGACGACACACCCGCTCGTACGAGTATGCGATGCTGCACAGCTGCACACTGTCTTCTGCATCGCAACAAACTTCGCGTTGTGCCGACCATGGAAACGTGTCATTGGAAACATGCATGACATAGAAACGTGTCATTGCATCTGGAGGTGCCACTTATTTTTGGAGAACAGTTATGATGAGCTAGGCAATGCTGATTATCCTGATGATTAGCGGCTATTGGACATGCTTTATTGGCCTCTGACGATGATCCATCAGCAAACCGCCTCAGTCGCAATGCTCCACATGAAAAACTGGTAGGAAATTTCTTTTTCGGGGAACGGTCATGATGAGCTGGACGATGGTCAATTTCCTGATGATCCTCGACTATTGGACAGACTTCATTGGCGTCTGATGATGGTCCATCAGCAAATCGCCAGCAGTGCAGTGTCAATTCTCAATGAGTTCCCCTTGATTCGGCAACTGGTGGGAAAATTCATTTTCGAAGAACGGTCATGATGAACTGGATCATGGTTTCCTGATGATCTTTGGCTATTGGACGGACTTCGTTGGCCTCTGATAATTATCCATTGGCAAACAGCCTGCACTCCAGCCTCAATTCTCAACAAGTTCCTCGTGATTTGGCAACCGGTAGACAAATGGAAAAGCAGCAGACGTTGGACCCCAAAGGAAGGAAGAATTTGACACTCGGCATTTCTCGCGAGTCAAGGCCGAGATCTTTTTCCGAGGACCATGAATGCCCCTAGCGATTGGGAGAGGATTCGCGCATACGAAGTCAGCGGCCATTCAGCATGCAGTCTCCGGAACACAAGTCGACACACGGAGAGCGCGCGCGAGCACCGACAAGAAATAAGATAAGACTTGGAGATCTTCACGGCTAATAGATGGGGTACGCAAATTTTCGCGAACGTAATAAATTATCGCAACCGAGCCGTATAGTCCCGGTGAGATAGAGAGATAGGGAAAAGGGAGGGGGATCCAGAGGGGGGGGGGCAGCAGGAAAGCACAAAGAGCGATGGGGGATATCGTATAAGCTTGAGAGAGCGACGATGCACCTCGCTCGGTGCAACTGCGGATGACCGCTGATGCCGAGCGGGGGTGGGAAAGGCAAAAGAGACAGAGAGAGAGAGGGGGGGAGGAGGAAGACGAAGACGGTAAGAGGAAACACAGTGAGAGACAGAGTGCACTGGGAGGAAAGGCCAGTCACCCACAAAAGGGCAGCAAGCATAAGAAGCACACTTGAAACGAAAGGGCGAATGGATATGCCTAGGCAAGTGCAAGAGACACGTAAAGGCATTCATCTCATTCAAGGTAGCCTTAAAGTTCTGATCAGATAACGAATGTACACTCCTCTCTTCCTCCTACTCCTCCTCCTACTTCTCCTCCCCCACCCTTTTGTTCTTCTTCTTCTTCGCTTCTTCATCGTCTTCTTCGCTCGTCGCCTTCTCCTTGGCTATACACGAGGCAGCAAGAGAGCAGACTCTGATACGGGTCCGGCGCTCTCGTTGCATCTCGCATCCCCTCCTCAGCCCCTTCCCGCGCCGCCATCGAAGCCTTTGCAGTCTTCTTCTACTCTCCCTTGTCCTTTTTTGCTATCTCTTTTCTACTCTCGCCACACACATCTTCCCACTCCCACGTGCTCTCAACATTATCGGAAAAAAATGTCTCGGACAACCAAAGGGCGGGGACACGTCGATGCCGAGTCTCCAAAGCCTGACTGGTGGAATCTTTCGTTTTTTTTTCTTCACCCCAGAAAGCCCTGGAAATCTTGGACACCGTGGCTACATTTCTTTGCTGTTTTTTTAACAATGTATTTTTTTAATGGTAAACAGAGCACGATGTGCGAACGCGGGTCCCAAATTGTTTAGGTTGGTTTGGGTTTGTGTCTAGGCATATTTATTTACGTGTTACCATTTGAATTTCACAATTGCTACGAAAATGCAAGTGCTCGTAGACTGTTAAAAAAAAAAAAATTTCTTAAGGGAGGACACCTCTGTTACGGGTCGAAAAAAGTTCGTTTTTCCGGATTTTTTTGTCTGGTAGTTTATTTTTGGCATTTGGAAAGAAGGTATGTTATTAAGCATACATTGAACTTATTTCGTGTGAATTTGCATGAAAAAAAAATAATAGAGCTTCTTTATAATAAAAAAGAGGGTCCAACGGCCTGATCAATAACTCCATATTGGTTGGTCTGAAAAATAAAAATAAAAAAGTTTTATAATCTATATAAAAGTAGTTCTCGTCGTACGTAGCAATTTTTTAACAAAAAAATCATAAAATGGCGGGTGTTAAAAAAAGTGTAATATTGGTGAAATTTTCACTTATATTTGGGGGCGTAACAAAGAGTAAATAAATAAAAATTTGGTATATACAACGATGGTCACTGCAATTACGCAAATTGTGTTTTTTTATTGAAAATTTATTTATTTATTTATTGAAAACAAGTCAAGAAGACTTTCGAGAAAAACATGATTGAAAGTTTTAATTTACGTAAATCGTTGCGTTACACCAGCTCTCACTAAATCGTCTGTAACTTGGTCAATTTTCAATATTCTAATTGGAACATTTTTTTACATCTTCTTGAATATGTATACTCTGAGAAAATGCAAAAAAATCAATTTTTTTTGTTCCTTCAGTGGTGTCCCACCTTAACTGGGATTTTTATCTAGCAAATATATTTATTTAATTGAATAAATATATTCAAATATCTACAAAATATATTGATTTATTCAAATATTTGCAATAAATCTCCGGAATAGTAGGATAGAATTGTAAAAAAACATTGAATTCACGAAAATTTAAGTTACTTAGGATACAAAAGGATCAACTAAATCAACTAAACGCATGCATTTAGTTGATTTCAATAAATCTTTTTGATCAGTACATGATACTTAAACGACGACAATAGGTCAGTAAAAACCCTACAATCGAGTAGCTCAAAAATCCCCTATCATTTTTCAAGCGAACGTTCATAAAAGTTGGACAAGGATGTGGGTCGCGTACAAGAATAGAGCGCGACCACTCGACCACCTGTACGCGAACGATCGGTCAAACCTTACGAGATTTTTATTTATGACTTTCCGAAGCTTCCTCCGGACAATTTGACATCTTATCATAGTATTCATCAATTCTTCGTTATCTCATTAAACCAGCCACGACAACATTGCTCGCACACCCGCGCACGTACACAAATAAACGCATGGACGTGTCTCGAGACCGAAAAAAATAAAACGAAGATAAATGTGAGTCGCCTTGGTAACTCGCCGTGATCGATGTCAATTAAGTGACGATAATTTCGTGAGTAGCGGAGCGCGTCACGTTACGTACCGCTACATAACATGCCACGTAAAAAAATAAGCTGTATAGTCTATAACTAGATACCCACACACACACACACACACACACACACTTGCTATCCGTCGCTGCACCAAGGGGGTCTGACGTCCACTGACACGAACATTTTGTTCATCAAAATGCCGAAGATTCAGCCGTCGAGCAACAGAGTTCGATACACAATAACGTAAGTCCTACTCGGCAAGAAAGCCGGTCATCCAAACGATTTCTCAATAGTTCCTCGTCGATGTCTAGCCATTGGGATTGGGAAGCAAGAGAGCTCACCACCACCACCGCCACCACCACCACAATTGACTGTCCCCTCGTATGGCGTACTCGCTCGCGGTTCCCATCGATCTGTGCCTGTAAAGCACACACACACACACAGACGAGAGAGCCTTCTCTGGCTGTCCATTCGAATCTAACGATCCGATAGAGACGAGAGGCTACTTTCCCCGTACGACGTTACAAACCCCTTGATGCTCTTTGACCCTCGGGAAAAATCACAATGTTCCATCGAGATGGTGAGCGAGCTTTCTCTCGCGCAAACGCCATCCTCATAGTTCAGTAAAAAAGACGAAAGCCCAGCACTTTTTAGCGTAAAGTATGAATTTTTGACTGAAGGTAGATGGTTGCATACTGAAAGTAACCCCAATCAAATTTTGCCCCTCAACTCGCCTCAACCCTAAGAAATAGGGGTTGAAAACATAAAAATCGCCGTATCTCGATAATTACTAGCCCGATGAAAAAATGTTTTAAACAAAAGTTGTTTGGAATAATAAAATACGTATAAAGTTGTCTATCGTCCAATCCCTTATCTTTGAAAATAGCGACACAAAAACACAAGAGCACCACTGACCCAGCCAAGGACCCAAACAAGGACCAGACTGACCCTCAACTCGCCCCAACTCTGAAGAATAGGGGTTGAAAACTCAAAAATCGCCGTATCTCGATAATTAATAGCCCGATCAAAAAATGTTTCAAACAAAAGTTGTTTTGAATAATAAAATACGTATAAAGTTGTCCGACGTCCAATCCCCTATTTAAGACCCAGACAAGGACGCAGCGATACTCCGCTCGCACACGCATCAACCCCGAATTTTCGAATCGTTTGTGTGCCGCTATTTTCAAAGATAGGGGGTTAGACGTCAAACAACTTTATACGAATTTTATTATTCCAAACAACTTTTGTTTGAAACCTTTTTCGATCGGACTATTCATTATCGAGATACGGCGGTTTTTAAGTTTTCAACCCCTATTTCTTAGGGTTGGGGCGAATTGAGGAGCAAAATTTTGTTGGGGTTACTTTCAGTATGCAACCATCAACCTTCAGTCAAAAATTCATATTCTACGCTAAAAAGTGCTGGGTTTTCGTCTCTTTTACTGGACTACCAAATGGACACGGTGCAATGGAACTTTTTCATATTTACCATATAGAAGAGAGCGTTGTCGGGAGGTATATTATTTGGGTGATCTCGTAAAGAGGGAAGCGGAACGGAGCTTTTTTGTCGCTATTGGGATTCGATAAAGGACATTGAGCGATCGTGTGTCTTGGGCAGCCGAGGAGCTGCTGAGCGATTCGAGCGGTGGTCCACCAATTGACGATATGTAGAATCGCAATGGGAGATGGGTGAGGATAAGAAGGAAATTGTTTTTATGTGACTCGAACATTTCAGATAGAATTGAGGGATCTGCTTGGGGTAAAAAAAAGTTGATTTAAAAAAAAAATTAATAAACAGTAATAAAGAGGTAATCTGAAACGGAAAATGAAAAATGGACTTTTAGTATGATAATAAAACTTTCGTATGATCGGATATTTTTATTGAAATTTTGTAAATTCCGAAAATGGCAAGCTGTAAAAGGAAGGTTGGATTTTCGCCTAAAAAACAACTTTAATCATTTGTTATTAACAAATGGATAAACATATCGAAGAATCATTCGGTCATACGGTAGGAAATGTTATCACATATCTCCGTGCGAATTTAAAGCGAATCGGACAACTAGATTTCGTGCTACGACTTACACCCGTCCATGAAGCATAGTTTAAAAAAATGCAAAACGGGAAAGGGTGAAAAACAGCGACAGTCATCTGTAACCGAACAATTTTTTTTATCCGAGTGATTTTTTTTGCGCATATATATGTATATATTTACATACACAAGTCGGATACAGGCCAAAATCTTTTTCCCGCGGTAGAGACTCACCGCATACGAGAGCTCGGTACATCCCAATGTAGATAATAAAGCATACTTACCGAGGTGAGTCCGGCGATCGTTCGGGGTGTCCGGTACCGAGACTGGGCGCGAGAAGCTCGAGTGGCTTTTTTCTTTTCATCTTCTTTTTTCGGAAATAAAGCCAGAAGAGAGGACATAAAATTAAGCCGCAAATAAAATGAAGTGCCACGCCGTCCACCACTATAAGACTCTGCGAGTCTCCGCAAGTTCGCTTCTTCTCGATCTCTTCGAGAGGTGGTACGTCAAGTCTCGGCTGCTTTTGCGTTCTCCTGTCGTGAATCATTCCACCTAAACTAGTGACGTTTACTGTCGGGAAAGCATTTGTCATATACATCCGTGTACATATATACATATATGTACACATATACGTATATGTAATGGGGATTGGCGGGGGCTCAGAGCGAGACTCGAGAAGTCGCGGAGAAGCAACAAGCCCAGTTTTGTCGAAGCTCTCATCATCCTCTGTAATCTTCAGGATATCAAGGTAGTATATACGGGGCTCGAGACTTCTAACTCTCCTCTCGATTTCACCTTAATTTTTTTTCAATTTGTTCTTATTTTTCCGTGAACGAAGTGGTCCGTAGCAATTTTACACTCTTCGGGTCGTACTTTGAGCGTTTGCATTTTCCGTACACACGAGTTGTAAGGAGTTGCGAACTCGTGGAAATAATATGGGAGCGTTATATATACATGTATGTATGTATATGTCGAGGTGGCCATGAAGAGGGCGGAACGTGATGCGCGCGAAGGGCCGTAGTAAATCTTCGTTGAGCGATCCGCCAGTCTTGCTTTCTCAAGGTGGAGCTAACTCGCATGGATTCGCTCCTTTCGCGTCTTTTATTCTATGGCTTTCCGTGCAAAGAGCGTATCGACGGATACGTAGACGCGAGGCATCGTAAAATACACCAAGAGAGCGAGAGGGAAGAGGGGGGAAGGGTCAAAGAGGTTTAAATCACGAATCGAAAAAATGTTCCGGACTTGACCCAAGCCTCGGAGTGCTCTTTCTTCAGCTTCGATTCCCGTGACTTCCACTTTTTTCCACCCCGAACCGCAAGTCGCAAGCTTGCGTTAAAATGAGTAAAAAAAGGAGAGGAAATAGAAGGGCGACGAATGAATATTCATTTCCGCGGCATGAATTACAAAATAGCGAACGGATCATTATTCTTGGAGAACTTTCTTGTCCGCAGACGTATCACGGATATATACAGGGTGACAGTTGTAAGGTGGCTTTGCCTTTTTTTAAGGGTCTTACGCGGAGATTTTGCGGCTGAGAAAAATATGATTTTTAATTGCTTTTCAAGTCCTCTTCGAAATAAAATACAGCGTATTTTTGTGATGAGTAGAATTTGCTAGAAAACATTGTATATAGTGGAAAAAAATTACAATTTTATCTTCAGAACAACAGAATGAAGATAATTAAATTCCGAATACGAGACACGATTTAAAAACTTTTTTGTGCATCCCGTCAACGAGAAAAAAATTATCGAAGGTGCATTTTAAAGTGGATGAATGGAAACCAATTCGATTTTTAAACAAGCGTTTTCAGGAGTGCTTTGCATTTGGAATTTGATTATCTTCATTCTGCTGAAATAAAAATGAAACTTTGATTTTTTTCCAGAATGCTCAATTTTTATGGCAAAAACTACTCATCACAAAGATACGCATTTTTTTTAAAGAGAATTTGAAAGAACATTGAATATCATATTTTTGTCGGTCGCAAAATCTCTGCACCAAAGCCTTAAAAACATATGGCCACCTTATAATTGTCACCCTGTATATATATAGACGGCACGAAATCGTCCCAGATTTCGCGTCACGAAAATAGGGCGCTTGCTTCATCGCCCGAAAGAGCTTCCAGCCCCTTATCGAATATTCCCTCGCGTATCCATTTTCCCGAGCGCTTCTCGCGCTCTTCATTGTTGCCCCAAGTCGACGAAGGAAAAAAGGAAGCAACAAAAAAACTGAAATTGAAATAAAAATAAATATAAAAAAATGCCTCGGAAGAGATCCACGAACGAGAAAATAAGAGTTCCGGAGTTCGGCATAATATTCCACCTGACGGAGTGCACAGTCTCGGAAAAGGTCCTGGGGCGGGCTGCACCGAAACAGCATCGCGATATACATACGTATACTCAGCGGCTCCCAGCATCGCATCGATCGAACCGGCATAATGCACAAGTGCGAACCGAGATTGGTGCGAATCCGGAGCAGCCTTCTTTATTCTCTCGTTAAAACGCCCTCATTTTACGGTTCATCGCTGTACACATATAGATAGTATTGTATAACTTTTGTGTGAATAATTTTCTCTGTTGCGTATCGAGGTTGCTTTTTATCAAAAACTTGTTATATTCAGTGCGGATTTTTAGCCAGAGGATTTTTTAATCCTTGTGCACTAATAAACCATCTATCTATTTATCTATTTATCTATCGATTCATTTATCTATCCATCCATCGATCTATCTATTTATCTATCTATCTATCTATCCATCTATGTATTTATAGATCTATATATCCATGCATCTATATATATATATCTACGGGACATTCCACGCTATTTCACCTAGCCCGTGACCCCGACCATTTTTGGTTTTCTTGATTTTTTTTTGTAAAATTATACCCCATGAAAAGAATATCCACACCAATTTTTCGATGTTCATCTATTCTTTTTTAAACGTTATAAATATTCAAAAAAATGTCGATTTCGGAAGTTTTGGAACCGTCTAAACGCTGATAACTCCTGAACTTATTGATATCATCAAATTGATCGACAAATGTTACAATATAATTTTTTTTCATTTTGAAGCACACTTTCATTAAAAAAGATGAAAAAATTATCAATTATCAATGTCTACATTTTTTTGCTTCTAAAGTGAAAACTATTTATTTAAAGATTATTGCCTCTTTTATTTTTTTCAAAAAAATCTGTAAAATAGATTCTATGATTTAATTTGTGAGACCAGTCTATGAGACTGGTCTCATCGGGGGCCCATTTTCCTTCTTTTTTTCGAATTAAGCACAATTTTTAGAAGATTTTTATCGTTTTAACCTCCAATAATGCTAGTTAAAAAGTATTTTTCATTAAAAAATCTTTTTTTTTCGTTACATTCCGCACAAATAAAAAATAAAGCGTTTCAGGCCTGTTGAAGCCGAATTGGAAATAACAAAATCATTAATTATCATTATTGGAGGTCAAAATGATAAAAATCTTCTAAAAAAATACGATTAATTGAAAAAAAATGGAAGGAAAAATGGGCCCATGATGAGACTAGTCGTAAAAAATCATAGAATGAGTCACTCTATGTTAGAAAATTTAAAAAAATTCAAAAGGCAATCATCTTGAAAAAAAATAGTTTTGACTTTAGAAGCAAAAAAAAACGTTGACATTCATAATTGATAATTTTTTTATGCTTTTTAACGAAAGTATGTTTCCAAATGAAAAGAAATTATCTACTGACATTTATTGATATCTCAATTAGTTCAGGAGTTATCAGCGTTTCAACGTTTCTAAAATTTTATAAATCGATATCATTTGGAAAAGTATAACTCCTAAAAGAGAAGAGACAAAAACCTAAAAATCGATGTGGATTTTCCTCCCATGGAATACAATATTACAAAAAAAAATCAGAAAAACGAAAAATGGTCGGGGTCACAGGCTCGGTAAAATGACGTAGAATGTGTCCCCTATATTTCTATCCATTTATTTACCTATCTATATATCTATCACCCATCTACCTATCTATTTATCCATCGAACTAGCTATCTAATTACCTCTCCATTTACCTATCTATCTATGTATGTTTCTATCCATCTATCGATGCCTTTGAAAATTTACCCCGCACGGAATAAATGAATGTTCCAATCCATGCGCTCTCAATGATAAGCTGAACGAAGGTCAGCATTTTTTTCTCATGTTTATCTTTATCCTTACTATGCTATTATTCATTATTCATCTTCTACTCAAAATTGCTCAGGATAATGATGACTTTGGTTCAAACTTATCAGAGAGCCCAAACTTCGAACGAATTTGGGGATTGATCCGAATTTCAAAGTCCTCCAATACAAACATTGGTGCATGGAACATTGCGCGTTGGGCCTTGAACGATTCTATACATATATACCTATGAGACGGAGAGATTGGAGGGACGGAAAAAAGTCATGGAATCTCAAGATCGGTACGGTCACTACTTCATGCATGTATATATATATATATATATATATGTAAACATATCCCCCGTAAGCGTATACGTACCCGCACGATTTCTCTCTCTCTCTCTCTCTCTCTCTCTCTCTCTCTCTCTCTCTCTCTCTCTCTCTCTCCTCCTCCGCGTCCCTTCGCTGTCACTTATCAGTGCATGAACATTCGTTTCTCCAGCGCGGGGTTAACTCTTAAGAGAAACGCGCGCGACTCCATGCGAAGACCTTTCCGCGAGCACCGGGACGCGCAAGGACTCGACGACGACACAACGACACGAAGAGTTATAAAGTAATATGCATGCGTGCGTACATGTGTGTGTGTGTGTGTGTGTGTGTGTTTGTTGTGTGTGTGTGTGTGTGTGTGTGTGTGTGTGTGTGTGTGTGTGTGTGTGTGTGTGTGTGTGTGTGTGAGAGAGAGAGAGAGAGAGAGAGAGAGAGAAAGCGTGTGTGTTTGTACGCATAAGTACGTACCTTTACTTATATACGAGGTCGCGACTTGTCGCGCTGCCACACACATACACACGTACACACACATGTATGTACGTTAGGGATCGTTGCGTGGAATCGGGCGAGGTGCGGGACGGGACTGGCCCGCGGTACGCATAAAGCAAGAAGTGTATTCCGACGTGGGCAGGTGAGGGGTACGAATAGAACGAGAGAAGAAAAGCGCCGCGGGCGGCGGGTGATGGGCAAAAAATAGCGGAACACGAAGAACGTAAGAAAAATAGAGAATATGATATAGAACGGGGAGAGCGGCGAAGAAACGTGCGGTATGTGAGAGGGTCACAGGGAAAAAGAAATAATAGATAAGAGTCGGAGAAAGAGAGTCGATGAGTAGTAGGACGTGCGAAGGAGCAGGACGAAAAGGGAGCAGCGGCGAGAAGAAGGAATCGTGGATATTGGCACACCGAGGGCATAGACGCACTGAGAAGTTGCGAATTCACGGCAGTAGAAAGGATAGAGCGAGAGAGAGAGATAGAGAGCGAAGGGAAGAAAGAGCGAGAGAGAGAAAAAGG
>OX101787.1:2443700-2646295 GCA_944452715.1 Ophion slaviceki
TAATACGCGGTACTATGCCAATAAAGTGCGGAAGATGTTATTTCGTCCTGATCGCGCCGATCATTGTAAGAATCGCACAGGGGAAGAATTCCAAGAGCGACAGCGAATAACGCGTGTATCAGGTGAGAGGCCACGGCGCGTGAGATATAGCACCCTGAAAGCATTTCGCGGTTTGTTATTAAGCCCTCTTTCGTCTGTAGGATCGTCCTCCTCCCCCTCGGCAGCTTGGATAAGTGCAGATATCGAACCGAGAGATATCGTGATTACTGATCACCGTGACTCAATTCCTTCTCTCCTCTCTCGCTTTGCCCCTCTCTCGCGCTCTCTCTTTCTTTCTCTTGCTCTCTTTCTTGCCCTCTCACGCTCTCCGTCTTCGACGATTGCCCGTGGCGAATTTACAGCATCCGTAAAGTTCGCTAAGCGCGAGTCTCGTACGTACTCGCTCGTACGACTGTACAAATTTTGCGGTGCGCTCAGTATGTATTTATCTTTCTCGTATAGCGCGGATTCGAAACGATCGTATGGCCGACGCGGGCGTATCGTGTGGAGATTTCGGAGAAAAAGCTACAGGAGTCTGTTAACCCAAACAAAATCACTTTTATCGGATTGGGACTTGAAAAAAAATTCAGTTGACTCTGCCAACCTAAACGAACGTGAACAAAATCACACGTGTTGTAAGGGGATTTTTTTTTGTTGGCACACGTTCGTAATCTCAAATAAACTCACGCAAATCGTGTGGGTTTTTTTTTTCAAATTCACTTATGCACTTATATAGTATCGGGATTTTTTTTTCTTTCAAATTCAGACGAGTCCACAAACCCAGCCATGCCCGAACGAATCCGAAGAATCTCACGCGCATTGTATGGACTGTGTTCTTCTCATTTCGACAAGAACACAAACCCAAACATGCTTACGCATATCTTATGGGATTTTTTTCAATTCAGAAAAGTCCACAAACCTAATGAAACCCAAAGAAAATTGCGCATGTAGTATGGGATTTTTTTTTCATTTTAGCCAAGTATCCCATTCGAAACATACACAGACAAACACACGAGGATGGTGTGGGTTTTTTTAAAATTCTGTCTAGTCCCAAACCCAAACAAACACAAGCCAACCCAAACAAAATCGCGCACATGGTATAGGAATTTTTTTTTAAATTCAGGCAAGTCCAAAAAAAGCTCACACAGACTGTATAGGGATTTTTCCACATTTAGACAAGTGCACAAACCCAAGTAAAATCAGGCATATCGTATAAGGACTTTTTTTTATTTATTTAGCGAAATCCTGGCTGTTTTATCATCGCGTTCATTCATGGAAAACAGTCGAGAGAATATTTTTCTAGTGTTTTTAGTCAACGATTGTCAAACATCTCCCCCGACCACCCTGTGTCAGTCGACGAACCTGCTCCCGCGGCAATGTTTTCCCTGTCCGTTCGCTCTCCCTTTCTCTCTCTCTCCCTCTCTGTCTCGGATCAAGCTGACTTCCGCATATAAATAAATGCGAAATAAAATTTCGCATCTCAATTTTCCTGTCGATAGCCCGCGACCGGAGGCCCGCTGCTATGCGGGCCTCCGCATAGCAGCCTAATAAATTGGATGAGGTATCCCCGACTGTCTCCAATATAGGAACTCGATATGTTGTCCGCGAGTACTTGCGGATTTTCTGAAATCATATCGCCCGGATGAGTCTTCCTCTCTCTCGGGAAAGGGTTTTTTTTTTCAGTGTACTCGATTTACTCCATGTGGCTGGTCCGAGCAGCTTGCAGAATGCCGAGGAGGAGGGTGACCGAGAGAGAGAGAGAGAGAGAGAGAGAGAGAGAGAGAGGAGAGAGAGAGAGAGAGAGAGAGAGAGAGAGAGAATTTTATTGTGCCCTACTCGAAGCACTTGGACCGCTCCGGTCTCTCATCCGACTGTTCGAACATTCCAGATTGTATCAACGTTTGTAATTTGTTTATTTCCTCTTGTTCGACGAACGTTTTATTCTCCCATGCTCTTCCACTCCAGTGGATATTGCGATTCGTCATATGAGAGTGAAACAACTATTGCAACTGGAACCTCGGAGTAATATGTATCGCGTATCCGTTGCGTTCTTTGGCGAGCATACTTGTGCAAAAGCTACCAACAGAGCGACGCATTTCGCAGGTGGAATTATTAAAACTCGATCGTACTTCGCAGCAAACTTCCACAAGTCTATATAGATATTCACGTGTATGGTTTTGTACGTAGATATTAGTAATATGGGGGCTGAAGGACAGTAGTGAGTGCGTGGATGATGATGACGATGATTACATGTATGAGCTGGCTGGCCAGTCAGCCGGAAAACAATAAAGTCCTCCAGGTGCCGCCATCACCTCATGGGGTCACCATACTCGGTACCACTTGGACCGCCACTTTCATACCCTGTCTAATGATATCCTCTATTTTCCATTCCACGCTCGAGTCTCATCCCTTCCAGCCGAGCTTGAACACCTCCGCTCTCTCACACACTCTCTCGTTAAAAAAAGCCCTTTGTACTGTTGTGTTCGTTTTATTTGCGATTTTCTTTTTGTTCCCGGTTTTCTTTTTATTTGCAATTTTCTTCTTATTTACGATTTCCCTTTTTTTCGCCATTTTATTTTTACCTGCGATTCTCTTTTTATTTACGATTTTCTTCTTATTTGCCATTTGCTTTTTATTGACGATTTTTTCTTTATTTACGATATTATTTTTATTTGCGTTTTAAAAATTGTATTTTTCTTGTGTTGATGAAGCCACATTTTATTTTTGTTTTGTATCGATTCACTTTTTATATTTCTTTGTATGTCATGGAGAATGTATGCCAAAGGGCGTTTTGGTTCTAGACCTAAACCTAATCTCATCCCTCTCTCTCTCTCTCTCTCTCTCTCTCTCTCTCTCTCTCTCTCTCTCTCTCGCTCTCTCACTCACTCGATTCACAAGTTGTACAATCCACTGCAAATTGTGACACAACGTTTTGCTTTATCGCATACATCCGCTCGTACACCTCACGCGGGGACCACCCTTTTTTCGTCCTTGGATTTCCGTTTAGTAGAGATATTCGCGAGTTTGTGGCAGAGCATCGGTGGTAAACGGGACTACCGGGCGGCATCCACGTCGCGGCGGCACTGTGATTTATTTGTGCCCCAATGGGCACCGCTTTACTGAAGGATTGGGCCACCTTTGACGAGGATGAAAGTAGAAAAAGTGGCCAACAGTGTGGCCGTGTGTGCAGACAGCCCCGAAACGGCGCACTCTTAGTTTCTTGTACTCTCAATCCGGAGGATCTTCGCAGTTGTGAGAACGACTGTGCACGTGGATACGAGCTTCGTGAACATCGACGTGGTCTTCTCAATGCTGTCAGCTTTGGGTCATTCTCGTTGTATTGTCGGGGAAAAAACTCATCAGAAGTGATTTTCGTCCCACGGGGACGTCCGGTCCCCATTTTGGTCCCCCTTTTCGAGAAAAGTTCGAGTAATTACGGCAGATTTGGTGGAAAAAGTCGGAGGATTATTGGGTCAATCGATGACGATCAATCAATGATGATCAATCGATGAAGATCAATCAGTTGTAATGAACTAATGAAGATCAATTGATAACGATTAGTCGGTGAAGATCAATCAAGCATAGTGTATCTGTGAAGATCAATCGATGATGATTAGTCAATGAAGATCGATCAATCATGATCAGTTAATGAAGATCAATAGACGAGGATCAACTAGGTGCGATGAAAACCCTTTCTTGACAAATCTCTTCCACCAGCCATCAACACCAGTGACATCCTTTCCAATCAGACCTAAGGAGCCCCTACGAAACCGTGAACTTCATGTTCCCACCAAACGATTTCCTGCAAGACTCTTCCTTTCTTTGATCCAAAAGAACCCCGGTCGCCAATCTCATTTTCCCTGGCAAGTGTTTTTTTTTTCAATTTTTTTTTATTGCGATAAAGATCGCCCGAGAAGCGAGAGAAATTCTGTTGGATTGGAGGGGCACGCAGCATCGGATGTCGAGGCTGTGCTTAGCCCGTGTCAGGAATGTAATTCACACGCCGTTGGCATTCCGTACCGTTTGGTCCCGCGGCTTCCCCTTTGTGCCCCTCGTCCTTTGTCACCCGGCGACGAGAACAGGACGAGGCGAGAGAGAGAGAGGGGGGGGGGGCTCTCGAGGTGTGTTTTCTGCACGGTGAGTTTTCGAGCAGCTGATCCCTGTATGTGATCAGGCCAGGAATGAAGACAGAGGGAGAGGCAAAGACTCGGGATGACCGCTTCTATACAACCGGACGAGAGAACGCGCGCTCTTTCGTAATGGCTGCTCCGTGCAAATAACTCTCGTGACACGGATCTGCGAAAAGAAGTTAAACGGTCTCGCCGGATGGGCCCTGCGAGATTCGCCACTTCCCCCACCCCCAGCTGCTAAACTCCAGCTCGGCAAAAATTTGTCCCTTTCTTGTTCCTCCCCGAGGTATGCTTGTTTCCAAGCTGAAGGACGAGGGGATCTCGCGCGGGATGCCCTCGTCCTTAATCCGTTGGTCCTGATGGTCCTTCGTGGATTCGCGATAACTCGATTTTCGTAGCACTCTTCCGCAACGATTGAATCTATCTTGGGATTTCCCTTAAACGGAGCATATCACGGTCGAACCAGCAGGAACGTGGTTCCGATTTAACTGGAGCATGCGCAGGATTCCGGTGAGTGTATCGCTGCAGAGGATTCTGCCAAGTACTCTGCCCTCGTAATGGAAAACCCAACACGTTGTGTGCTGCAAGGGATATTACCTTCCGTTATGATTATCGCCTCCGTGATCATTACTCTCGAACAATATCCCAGGGTGCCGGGTCGGACACAATGGACCACAAGTGCGCAGCTTTGCGGCAAACTTCGCGTTTCACCTGACGCGAGGTGCGGACGGCTGAACCTCGAATTCACGAGGTCGCACGACCGCGAGAGGAGATTTGTTTCCTCGAATCTCTCCCCCTCTCTCTCTCTTTCTCTTTCTCCTTCTCTCTCTAACTCTCTCTGTACCTCTTTTTTGTATGATCTTGTATGAGCGTTTAATTTTGTAAGATTTTGTATGATTTTATTTGATTTTGTAAGATTGTGTATGATTTTACCTGATTTCGTAAGATTTTGTAAGATTTTATCTGATTTTGTTTCATTTTGTAAGGTTTTTATGATTTTATCTGATTTTGTAAGATTTCGTTTGATTTTATTTGATTTTCTATAAGTGTTCGAATTCATACGGTTTTATATTATTTTTTTATCTGGGATGATTGTGTATGAATTATGATAATTCATTTAGTATCGTTTACGTGAGTCGCCAAAAATTTCGTATCAAAATATTTTTCAGCGGTTAGCGTTTGATTTATTATTTTGCATTTTTATACTTCCCTTTGTCATGAACAAAGAGCACCGAAGCTTGTGCTGTCCTTTTACCTATTTGGCCTAAAAGTGACAGAAGTAGAGCATAATAAAGTTATCAATCTCTCTCTTTCTCTCTATTTTTATCTAATCTCGCCATATCTCTTTCTCAAGACAAATATAAATACACAAATAAAATTTAGAAATAAATAAAGCCACGAAAATATGTTTTATTCGTCATCACTCCATTTTTTATTGTAAGTTTTTATATTCAGGGCTATACCAGTGGGAACGCTGAACATTTAGGTGATTTTCGGGAATTTTTTGGAAGAAAAGTACTCAATTAAATGTTTCGGAAAATTAAGAACATATTTGGCTATATTTGACCTATATTACATAATTTTTTAGTAGAAAAATATTGAGATTCAAGCCACTTATGCGCTGCCTTCGGAGGCGCAAAAAGAATCCTCCACTGCTGACATGATTCCGGCCGATTGAGTAGCTGAAACCGAACAAGGAAAAAATGTCATTAAACTGGAAGGTATTTCCTGTACAATGACTTTGGATTTTCGAAAAATATCAAATTCTAACAAAATGGCGTAGTTATGAAAAAAAATCTGTTTTCTTGCCTATAAAATGGTCGTTTTTTTTCAAACCAAAACCGTCGATTTTCATCCAATAAAAAATATCCTACGTCATTGTAGAGTAAATATATTCAAGTGTGCTCAGTTAAAATTTTAAGTTAATCGGATAAATGCTCTTTGAGGTATAATGTCAGCAAATTTAAAAAACCTCATTTCGAGAAAAACGCGTTTAAAGATTTAACTATCGATTTTTACAAAATAAAATGATATTGACATAAATGATATGAATGATAATGATATTCTTGAAAGTATAAACTGTCGAAAAAGTAAAAAAAAAAATCGATTTTTTGAAAGTCACCCTGGTATGTCACACCCCTTTTGTTTCAAAAAAACTACTTTTTTTCATTCTTTTTTCTCGTTTCTTGAGGAGAGCGTATTAAAATTTGCGCTGTCGTTATCTCCGATGCCCAAAAGTGATAGAAACAGGGCAAAATAAGACTATCAATCAATTTCTCTCTCTCTCTCTCTCTCTCTCTCTCTCTCTCTCTCTCTCTCTCTCTCTCTCTCTCTCTCTTTCTGTCTCCCTCTCTCTCTCACACACACACACACTCTCCCCCACTCCCGTTTCCTCTATTTTTTGCATTGCTCAATATAAATTATATTAAGGGGAGATATACACCTAGATGGTCGAGGTCGAGGATTTAGAAGCTATGAAAGTTCCGTCGACCGTAGAA
This sequence comes from Ophion slaviceki, assembly GCA_944452715.1. Taxonomy (NCBI): domain Eukaryota; kingdom Metazoa; phylum Arthropoda; class Insecta; order Hymenoptera; family Ichneumonidae; genus Ophion; species Ophion slaviceki. The sequence continues at coordinate 2,450,368 of OX101787.1, forward strand.
GACCTACACTATGGGCCTGGTATTGATGATTCCATGTAAGTTGAAAAATTTCAGGATTTATTCATTCCCAAATTTTCGAACACGTTTTTCTCAAAAACACGTTTTTCAAATCGGTACCCAAAATTTCTCGAAAACCAATGAACTGATTGCCTTGAGTTTTTTTGTGGTTATTCTATACACCATTATCTAGCACTTGTCATACGATTTTTTTTCCGTTACTTAGTTTTTGTTTTATAGGCAAAATAATAACTAATTTTTGTCCCAAAAATCACTATTTATGTTCAAACGTCCGCCATTTTGTCATAAATCGATATTTTCAAAATCGGCTATGACAAGTACTAGATTATAATATCTAATTTAATAATCTTTTTGTTTTTTTTCAGATGATTTTTGAAGAAAGGCCAGTGGGTACCGTATACGCAGATTTTTTTACGACGCTCCAAGGATCATACAATATGCTTGTATATTTTTAATATTTTTAAATAAAGAGAATTGAACATATTTTTGAACATATATACTTTTAGATAATTAAAACCCCAATCCGAAATTTCAAATAGTTTTCCTTGAAAAAATTCACAAAAATGACCTTTTTTCCGGCTCATAGGTGTGTATCTCCCCTTAATGAGATAACGTGAATGAGATATCGCACGAGAAAATACTCAGTTCTCGGGACAAGAAAAGAACTAAAACGACAATTGCGATGCACGAGGGAAAGAATTCAATACACAACGATGTTTGTACATATATAGATCCAAAAGCAGTCGGCCAAGTTCTCTCGAGACTTATTTCCTCATATTCACCGTGGACAATTAGCGTTTGAGCATGGCGTACAATCTCGTGCACCAGCTGCTTCGAGACTCTCGGGTACTTCCCTGTCAACGCTCGCTACGTATACGTACTCATCGGCTAACCGAGTCCCTGACTCGAAACGACCGTATTCCAGGCTGCTTATGCACATGTATATTATATATTTTCCTCGCGGGCCCGCGAGGAAAATATAATGTAATGACGACGGACAGCCGAGAGGATCCCTATGATTCTTGCGTAACAAAAGTCGCGCTCTTTTTATTTCTTTGCCGCGTCTGCCCTCTCTCTGTCTTCCTCTTTTCTATCTTGCCCTTATTCTTCGTTGTCGTTGTCGGCGTGTCATTTGAATAAAGTCCCATGAGATGCATGCTCTCTCTCTCTCTCTCTCTCTCTCTCTCTCTCTCTCTCTCTCTCTCGCAAAGTCAACTTCTCATTATTTAAGCTCAAAACTCACCGTAACTCTCTATCTCCCGAACTTAGAATCAAACTCGTTTCTTCTCTCATATTCCCTCTTATAGATTATTGCTGCGTGGTTTACAACAATTTGTCCGATGAGCAGAATACCAAGCTCCAAAAACTCGTAAATAACTGTATTCGATTTATTTACAACCTGAGGAGGGATGTGCACATCTCACCTTACCGACGTCGCTTGGGCTGGTTAACGGTACGATCGCGGAGACTTTACTTTATGGGCTTGGTTGTTTACAACTTACTTCAAGGACTATTACCTAGTTACTTGTCCAACCTCTTCATCCCTGCACGCCCACGAACCCGTCCCGCACGCCAGGGAAATTCAGCTATTTTCCACATTCCTCCTTGTCGTACCTCCACATTTCAACACTCTTTTGCTGTGTCCGCAATCCATTTCTGGCACTCTCTCCCCCATCATATCGCCGCTTCAGAAACAATCACTATCTTTAAATCTAGAATATATGAGTACTTATTCGAACTCGACGGAATTTCTTCCCACTTTACAAATTGATATTCGCATACTACATGATAGTGAACGGGCTCGTCCCTATGTTTTGTCTAGGCATAGAATTAGATGCGTCGCGGCTTGACCTCAGGGTTTTCACGTCTAGGCTTAAGGTGGTATTGACCGTAGTCAATACCTTTCTCATCTCACCTGGTGGAATTCGATTTTCTCTCAACTGCGCTGAGAGCATCAGTTTAATTATATAATTTAGTTATAAGTTTTTAGTTATAAGTTTAGTTATTATTTAGTTATAAGTTATAAGTTTTAAGTAGTCTGTTCATGATTTCTATTGTAATTCAGTTAATAATTCCACATTGTCCCATGGTCTTACCAGGACATAAAATAAACCAATCAATCAATCAATCAATCTCTCTCTCTCTCTCTCTCTCTCCCTTTCTGTCTCGACTTCGTATACCCCTTCATCTTTTGTAACCTTTGTGTAAATATAATCCATAGCGGCAGGAGGGGGGGGGGGGCGTCGTAGACAAGGGATCTCGTAAGCTTTCGCAATTAAGCTTTCCGGTTTTCCGCGGTGTATATAATTTATCATGTATCTGTAGCACTTCATACGCGACATGCGTACTGCGAATGACGAGTCTTTTAATTGTACTTTGTGATTCGAGTTCTGCTTGTTACGGTCGTGTAGCCAATTACATGGAGGCACGTGCTTTTTTGTAGACGCTTTTCGCTCCAAAAAAATAACATATATATACCACGGGTGGTCCCTCTTATCTCTGCCAGCCGAAATAACTCGGAAATTACCGACGTCACAAAAACATGTTCAGACAAAAGTTGACGGTGTGAAGAGAACTATCAAATGCGACCATTTTTTGGTGGAGGCGCTGACGCATAGTGAAGGTCACCGCCACTTTTTAAAATGAATGGTACATTTTTTTAACATCTTCTGGAGCACCTCAAGCCGCATAAAACATTTTAGGGGTGAAAGTCGTTCAAGGTCATTCAAGGTCAGTATCGAACCCTATTAAAATGAAATACAAATCTAAATATCTCGGATCACTACCAAATATTTGGTAGCGATATTTAGATTTGTATTATTGATACTGACCTTGAATGACCTTGAACGATTTTAACCCCCTTGCATTTGTATACGAGCTTGTCACTCCAAGAAACATGCACACACACACACGCACACACACACACACACACACACACGCACACACACACACACACATATATATATATATATATATTACGAAATGATATTTCGGTGATCGAGAAAAAATAAGGCAGCATGATCGAGCGAAAAAAGAAATTGACGCAAATCCACATTGATACACACTTACCTAGATTATATATCTATACATGCAGGAATATTGATATGATATATATATATATATATATATATATATATATATATATATATATATATATATATATTTACATGTATACATATAAATATCTTTTCTCTTTTTCACTTGAACGCGTGGCGCTATAGTAGACCGATCATTACCATTCATTACCATATTGCATTACCAACGCAAATTACCAAAAGATTGGGGGCCACGTGGCTCCTACCTCGCTCTGGCTGTTTCTCTTTCTTTCTCTCTCTCCCCCACACACTTTCTATGTGCTGATCCCGGCGTCGTAACCTATTCTTCTCTCCTGCTGTTTCCCGGGCATGCGGTCGTTCAGATTCTCCTCTCGTCGTTGCTTACCCACATATTATAAGGTAGCGCGAGGGCGCAGCTGTAGCAGAAAAGTACCCACCCGCGCATAGATATATGGATTCGAATTAGATTTTTTACGATAAATACGAGAACCAAGCAAGAAAGAGAGCGAGAGAGAGAGAGAGAGAGAAGGCCGATGATGATGATGATTTATAAATGCACTAGGACTAATTGTCCTCTGGCATACAAGACAAAATCCAAAAAATACAATATCTAAAAAAATACAAATGCACCATCCTAAAAATACAAAATCGAAGGAATACAGATTGAGAGAGAGAGATGATGGTCAACGTTACCCATGACGAAAGGCTCAACAAAAAAGTCCAAATAAAAGACAATGCGAAAAACATCGGTACCTACGATAAGGAAAATAATTGCACCGCGATCGATTCTCCGCACCGCTTTCATTATCAATCGAAAGTACGTATCAGCCGGAGCGAGCGATTCCTTGGGTGAGAATTACGGGAAGGATGATCGGGCGATCTTCGCGGATCATTTTATATAAATTAGCTGCGGAGGCCCCGTCTCGACTACGATAAATGATGTTACCTGTCGCGAGAGCTCTCAGCGGATATAGCCAACGTGCACACGCTCGAGTACGAGCTCTCGCGCGATTTTCAATTTCTCATATCGACAGCAGCCATCTGAATATCATTGACGAGATGCGAAACGATCGTCTCGATACCTTCTCTCTCTTTCTCTCTCGCTCTCTCTCGCGATGTACCCTATTCATTCGGTGGTGGGTCACAATATATTTATATGGGATATATCATCGAGCTGAAGAGAATATTATTTTTATACATGTATATGTATCTACGTGGGCGGTACGTGCTCCCTGCACCATTCTGCCACACCCGCGGATTGTCCATCCCCGCATCGAAGTTCAGGCTCGATATGCATCACTCGTGCATAAAACCCACACGTTATTTTCCTTTTTTTTTCATTCCACTGAGGCTCTTGCATTCGGACTGCATATTAATAAATGCTTTGGCTATTGGGTCAATGTTTGCTCGTGACGAACGTACTGAAAGGTCCAATATTCGTAGGTAGGAAAAAAGCAACAGCGAGAATTTGTTTGGTTCTCAATTAACCATCGGGGCATTTTTTCTTGGCTGTCAATTTCGGTTTTTCGTTATATTATTTTTCATATATTTATTTATTTGACGGGGTAGAATTTGTTTTGATTGATTGTGATTTGGTAGAATAACGTTTGAATCGGAACATTGATTTTTTTTTGGTCGAGCTCTTCTTTGTGCGGGTAGCCATTGTTTGATGAGGAAAAGACAATTGGATATTGTATGGTTTAGGAATTATTTGCATGGGAAAATGGGAATTATTTATTTGCCTTACTGTAGTTAAATTGTATTAATTTTATTATTTAATCAACAATGTGTATATTGATTATTGATATTAAATTGTAGTATATTAAATTATAGAGTATTGATATTATATAAATATTATTATTTGATTAATGTTTTTAATATTTATATAATTTGCTTTGATATATTAATAATGCATAATATTAATGATAACACCACAATAAATTAGTGTATTCAAATTTCACACTAAAGTATATTAAAGTATAAACATAAAAAAAATCTGTTTTCAAATGTTTTTAATATTCTAATTAAATTCTAGAAACTAATTTGCACAGCCCCCCGCCCCCTCATACATATATTTTCCCTTGCAATATTTTCTTACTTCTAAACTTATCCTCTACTGTCGTTTTGCTCTTTATCAGATAGACAGTCATGATTATCACGCCGTCCATACAATTGACGAAGGCAAATTTTCCAGCATATTGACTACATGTGTGATGCAACGCCATGAACTAATTTAGTACCATGAAGGTACAACACATTTTGATCTCAATATGTCGTTTACAAATGCATCGTACATTCAGAGCACGGCAAACTCATATCGCTGTGCTCAAGGGTCCGCAGTTAATATCCACAAATTTTACGTTGTATTGAAGTCATGTGTAGACTTTTGGCTTGTATTCACTCCGGTAGCATTAATTGTTCTCATGAATTATACTTAACATGAACGCAATTTGCTTTACGTTGATGGAGACATTTCATGAGCTCATTCAGTATCATGAATTTCAGATACCTCGTGACTTGAGTTTGTCGTTTCAAAATTCCTCATCCGTTGACTACAAGATGAACTCATAAGACGGCAAATTTAAATTTTACAATGAATATTTGCAGATTGACAATATATGGAAGCCATCTAATGACTTTTGTTAGTGAATTCACTGGGTTAGCACTGGTAGTAGACATACCATGCAAGCAATATGACGGCGATATGTATGTTCCTCAGCGATACATCCCATGAGCGCAATATGACGGCGATATGCCTGTTTTTCAGTGATGCATCCTATAACGTCGATATACATGTTTCTCAGTGATACGTTCGATGGCCGCAATCTGACGGCGATGTGTATATTTGTCAGTGATACATCCCACGAGCGTAATATGACGGCGATATGGATGTTTCTCAGTGATACATTCCATGACGGCGATTATCATGTTTTCAGTGATACATCCCATGAGCGCGATACGACGACGATATGCATGTTTTTCAGTGATACATCCTATAACGTCGATATACATGTTTCTCAGTGATACATTCGATGAGCGCAATATAACGACGATATACATATTTCTCAGTGATTCATTCGAGGAGCACAATATGACGGCGATATGTATATTTATCAGTGATACATCGCACGAGCGCAATATGACGGCGATATGCATGTTCTCAGTAAACCATTTGATCAGCGCATTATGACGGTGATATGCATGTTTCTCAGTGATACATCCCATAAGCGCAATATGATGGCGAAATGCGCGTTTTCCAGTGATATATCATGTGACGACGAGATACATATTTCTAAGTGATACATTCGATGAGCACAATATGACGGCGATATTCTCTGTAATACATCCTATAACGTCGATATACATGTTTCTCAGTAATACATTCGATGAGCGCAATACATCCTGTGACGGCGAGATACATGTTTCTACTTGATACATTTGATGAGCGCAATATGACGGCGATATGTATGTTTGTCAGTGCAATACATCCTGTGACGGCGAGATACATGTTTCTAAGTGATACATTCGATGAGCGCAATATGACGGCGATATGTATGCTTGTCAGTGATACATCTCACGAGCGCAATATGACGGCGATATGCATGTTTCTCAGTGATACATCCTATAACGTCGATGAACATGTTTCTCAGTGATACATTCGATGAGCGCAATATGACGGCGATATACATATTTCTCAGTGATACATCCCATGAGCGCAATATGACGGCGATATGCGTATTTTTCAGTGGTACATTCTATAATGGCGACATACATGTTTCTAAGTGATACATTCGCGGAGCGCAATATGACGGCGATATGTATATTTGTCAGTGATACACCCCACGAGCGCAATATGATGGCGATATGCATGTTTTTCAGTGATATATTCCATGACGGCGATATGCAATGTTCTCAGTGATACGTCCGATCAGCGCAATATGACGGCGAGATACATATTTCTCAGTGATACATCTCCTGAGCGCAATATGACGGCGATATGCGTGTTTTTCAGTGATAGATCCTATAACGGCGATATATACGTTTCTCAGATATACGTTCGATGACCGCAATATGACGGTGATGTGCATTTTGATAAAAATCAAGAATGATAATAATGGGCAAAGAAACGAAGAAAGTTTACACAAGTGTTAGAATGACTAAGTAGATAGCGCGCTCAGCTCTAGAATTAGAAGACGTAGGTTCAAATCCCGAGGGTAGGTGAAAACTTTAACGAGGCTGGATACGTTTTAATCCAATTATCATATTTAATCCAATTATCAATATTATTTAAAGGGGAGCACTCATAAGGGACACATAGCTGTGTGATTTTCTATGCATCATAGAAGATCTACATATGATGGAAATACGAGCTACATGTGTCTATCTGCGTCGTTTCCTCGAATTTACCATTTTTCAAATAAATTTCTCGAAGTGCTAAATTAATATACACATTTCAGTCACAGGCTCCTTTCTCAGCGCCATATGTATCTATCTATTGATTTGTTCTGTCTCTTTGTCTCTTATCCATTTTTCCAGGTTTTCTACTATTTCTTTTTTAGTTTTTTCCTTGGCCTCTTTGATTTTCTACTTCTTTTTTACAAACCTTGCACTTTCTATCACTATACCCCTTGTTACTTTCTTTCCCCACACTTCCACGCGTCAATCGCGCTCAAGTTTCTTTTGTTTCTCCTGTTATATTTAAATTCTCCCAACGCTTTTTTGTCTCTAGCTATTCTTCCGGCGTTTGTATTTCGGGCAATACGTCGATTTTTCAATTTTATTCCAACCCTGTTGGATTTCTTGGTCGACTTTTGTTTTTGTAGCCGATGCTATTATCTTTTCCAATTTCCCTCTATCGTCGTTTGCTATCGCTCCCCATATGTTTCCCTCACCTATTTCCTCATTGCATTTTTACATCCACTCCCCATTTTGTTGGGTTCCCACTTAGCATTTTCTCTCGCCTCCTCTTTGAGGCATTAAATATATATATATATATATATATATATATATATATATATATATATATACACTCAGTATCTAAAATCTGTATAGCCGGACCACATGAATTCTTCAAAATCTCTAACAGCAATAATAATAATAATAAAACGTGTAAGTATGCAGGCACGCTGAGCTCGCAGGGTGTAAATGAATATCGATATAAATAAAAACTGCACAGCTCTCGAAGGGAGAGAGAGAGAGAGAGAGAGAGAGAGAGAGAGAGAGAGAGAGAGAGAGAGAGAGAGAGAGAGAGAGGAGAGAGAGAGAGAGAGAGAGAGAGAGCGAGAGAGAGGGAGAGAGAGAGAGCCTGCGTGTTCCCCAAGATGGGTGGGAATAAGGTCCGCTACTCACTCGGATATAGTACGTGTCAGGCGTGAGTCTCGTCGCAATAAAAAGTGTCGAAGCGAGTTCGCGTACGACTCGATTATATACGCACTCGAATGAAAATGAAATGAAGAGGGGAAAAAAAAAGTAAAAACACGACGAAACAAAAAAGAAAAGACGAAAGCAAGAAAGAGACGTGCAAAATAAATAAACGAGTACACGCGTATATGCATGTACTCGTATACGCGCGCGCGAGAGCAATGCGTAAAGGACCAACCCCCCTCCTCTCGCCGCCAAGACGCTCCTCCGCCCCCTGGAAGGAAGACGAGAGAGGAGTGAGAAATTATGCCGGTGAGATGCCGGCCTAGCTAATTACTCACGCGAGAGCAGTGAGACGGAGAGCGTGAGAGAGGGAGGGAGAGAGAGAGAGAGAGAGAGAGAGAGAGAGAGAGAGAGAGAGAGAGAGAGAGAGAGAGAGAGATGATGTTGTACAGGTACTCCCTCTGGCTCACGAAGGAAGAAGATAGAGGCAGTGCGCCCGCGCGCACGTTCGCATGAGCGCACAGGACCTCGAATTGGACACCTGTCTGGCCGAGCTCGAAAAAGGTAGAACGGACCAGGGACCACATATACATATATACACATAAATATACACATATAAATGTATGTACATATGTATGTATGTAAAAGAGAGGAGAGAAGGTGGAATTACAGACTCAGTCGGGAGTTACTGTTATGCGCGAGTAATGAGGTATATTACTGTTACGAGGCAGGTATATTTAATGGCTCACCGGGCTCTGGGGCGGCGCGCGCTCGCGCTTTTGAGCTCACTTATACCGCGTTGCGGGTTCATATATACATACATACATACATACATATATATATATATATATATATATATATATATATATATATATGTATAGGTGTGTGTGTACATGTGTGGGTGATGGGTTCGCTTCATCGTCGCAAGGATCCATCGTTCCATAAATTCCCGATTCATCCTCCAAGTTCCTTGAGGCTTGGGTCCCGCGGTGTACGGCCTCACCGTCACGCACATGCCCTATACATAGCGTGTGTGTGTGTCGCTCTCCTGTCTCCCTTAGTTAATTTCCCAGGCACTCTTTATTCTGACCACTGCTGCCCCCGCCCCCCTTCGCGAACCCCAGTATCCCCTGGCGGCCTCGCGACTCTTCGTAACTCTCGACGAATACCCGCGGAAATTTGAAACTTCGTATCGTATTAACCGGACGGTATATCGCGGGTGCCCCGCGGGTCGCGATCGTTACTTATGCGGCGCAACGTTCAGGCTCGGGAATAAAAAAGAGGGGGAGGGGGCAGAGGGAAAGTATCGCTCATGCGAACGCGTGGTCGGACTCTTTTGGATTTTGGACTTGCTTGTGGAGGGTGGCAGGAGTCGCGGCACATTTAGTTGGAAAGAGGAAGGACCGGAGGTGATGGAACGCTGACTCAAAATGAAGGAATCTGGGGATCTTGAGTGGATCAGGATTCCTAGATTAGGATGTCCTGAATTTAGGATTGGGACAATTAGAATTTATATCCCGGTCATTTGGGGTATGGAAAGAAAGGAATTTGTCTGCATAGGCGGGCTGAGAGGTGCAATCGATTTTTTGTTGGCTTTTGTTGGCTGCTGATGGTGGGTCGACGTCCGAAGGATTTGCGAGCATAAACCACCGGGCGAAAATCCCTGGTGGGGCGGATGAGAGACACGGAGGAGATAATGGAGACTCGAGGGAATCCTCAGGGTTGATCCACGAATTGGGAGATGAGAAAGTATGTCACGGTTATGTTCCTTTCAGATATTTAATGAGGTATCAGTCATGTATGAACTTGTTGGGGTTTGTTGGCTATGATTTATTTAGTTTGTAAGGTTTTGTATGTTTTTATTCGATTTTGTAGAATTTGGTATGGTTTTATTCGATTTCGGAAGATTTTGTATGCTTTTATTCGGATTTGTACGATTTTGTATGATTTTATTCGATTTTGTATGATTTTATTTGATTTTGTGTGACGGTTCAATTTCATATCATTTTGTATGGTTGTTTTTTTTAATTTGGTTATTGATTTAGTATCGTTTTGTAAGGTTTTGTATGCTTTTATTCGATTTTGTAAGATTTTGTATGATTGTTTTTTTTTTATTTGGTTTTTGATTTAGTATCGTTTTGCACGCATCTCCAGAAAAGTTGTACGAAGATATTATTCATTTGTTATCATTTTATTTCTATATCACGTACTTTCCTGTACGAGCTTATCGCTCCAAGAAATATATAAGTATTGATTTATCTTTATATAAGATATTTTTATATATCTTTCTATATAATTATCTTTATATATAATAATCTTTATATCTTTATAATAAAATATATAAGTATTGATTTATCTTTCACTTCGAAAAATGTATGTAAACATAACGCAATCATAGTTCGTTTATCGAGAAAAAATGTTGTAAGAATTTGTATGATTTTGTTTAATTTCGTAAAATTCCGTATGATTTTATTTGATTTTGTAGGATTTTGTATGAGAGTTTATGAATTTGATAAGCGATTTCACATCGTCTTGCACGAGTCTCGGAAAGCTCCGTACGAAAATATTTTTCACTCGTTATCATGTTGGGGTTTGTCGGCCCCTGATCGGAGCACGTGGAGGTGATATCAAGTCAATGAGGTGATCGATGGTGGATTGATAGACATTCATGTGTTGCGAGATTTTATTAGCGGGGACGCTGGAAACATCAATTGGATCAATTAGCTTAGTCATTTACTGGTGGCCAACGAAGTGTTGAGATGAACCACCAAATATTGAATGATTCCGAGAATCCTCATGGTCCGTTTATCAGGTGGTTGCACTCAAACCTGCGGTTTTTTTTTTCGTTTTTAAGCATATATCTTGTAAAAACTTGTTGAATTGCATCAACCTGAGTATTTTTCCCGGATGTAACTACTTCCTCTCACCTGTTTGGCAAAAGCTGAATGCCACATCGAAAGAATGCCCTGTCTTTTGAGGCTATCCAACCATCTATCCATTTTTGGACATGCTCGTAATTACGGAAGTGTATATATTCCAGAGCGTGGTGCATCGACCGGAACAAGTGATGGTCTGTTGGGGCAAGGTTCGAAGTGTACGCTGGGGGAGGGAGGACCTTCCATTCCAGTTCCATCTATGTTTTTTTCCACCGCCAATGCAATGTGGGGCCGAGCGTTGTCGTGCAGCAGAATCACCATTCGGCCATTTGATTCTACTGACGGCCGTTTCTCAATTGATTTATCCTTCAACCGCTCCAGCTGCTATTGGTGACTCCAAGCAGTGACTGTTTCCTTGCATTCCAAGACCTCATGAAGCGCTACTCCCTCTATATTCCGCCACATCCTCACCAACGCTTCCAGGCCAGGATCAACCCATTCTGCGTTTAGGCTCGTCGAATTAAATCCACTTATCATCCCCAGTTACAACAAGCCCCGAGAAACTTTGTTCCCGTGCCTCGCAAGCAAAGACATAGTGATGTTCAGTCGATTGGCAATGACGTTCTCGCTCAGCTCGTGTGGCAGTCAATTTTCTTCTTTCTGTATCCTGGTCATGGCATCCAGACGTCGGGACACTGTTGACTGTTCAACATTGAGTTGTTCAGCCAATTCTCCAAGCGTTTGAGAAGAGTTTTCGTCCAGCAAGCTTGGCAATCCTAAAAGCTTCACGTCACCCTGCCTCAAGCGGATGTACTGACAGACACTACACTTTTACACTATTAGCAATTCGATGAGCGTTTTCCTGACAAGTCATCGTCCGTGCTACCGCCTAGACAGCACACGTGTGCATCAAGCTCTTCTATACAGGTCTCGAAAAAACAAGTGCAAACGTAACCATCAACTAGAGTGTGCACAGAGTAGGAGTGGAGTGACGATCACTGCACGGATACTCCGTCAAGCCGGACGTAGGCAGAGGAGATGGAAACCCGACGAATATGCCGACAGTCACGAAGACGAAGACGACGTTCTCCGATAACTAGTTGTTGACTCGAGTTCTCTGATGCGGATTGACTGAAGTCTACCCAGAGAGCCAAAGTGCCGACATCTTAGCCCACCCGCTCCACATACAGGTTCATTCACAACAACATTACCACTCTAAGGTTCCCTTTCCCAGCATGAAGGTGTTTCATTCCGAGAAAAGGGTATTTTTTAACGGGCTACATCTACTTAGGTGGGTAAAAAATTGCATTTTTCAAAAAATATTTCTATTCGATAGTATCACCTTTTAGCTGTGCTCCCTGAAAATTTCATCGAAATATTCCGAAAATTGAGTGAGCTACAGCTTCTATCAGTTGGCTGGGCGAGCAGTAGCAGCACGATGCTTCAAACTTTAATGGCGATTTTTCTGGAAACTCTGTTTTCAAAGTTGGTGGACACGATATCTCGAGAACCACTTGATGGATTGCTTCCAAATTAACAGAAGATACGATGGGAAACTTTCGAAGGTCGTTGACGATCTCACTTTTTTCATATCGATCTTCATTTTTAATAGTTACGTAAAAATGACGATTTTTTAAATAGATTTTGTATGCTCGACTTTCAATTCGTCGCCACATTGGTAAAAAAAATTATTTTAGGACTCGACGATCGTCAGCGGCTCGTATTTATTGTTCTCTTCAATAACGCGTTTGGTTTTCGGATTTCAGATGGACCGCTTAAGCCGGAGAGTGTCCACCGCCAAACGTCGCAAACATTTATCATCTTCTGGTGGCCATGTTTCTGTTGTTTTTTCTGTATTTTTTTTTAAACTCTCAATACATGTAAGTTCGTGTTAAAAAAAAGTCCGTTTCTTTTTCACCCACCGTTTCCCAAAAAAACATTCGGAATTTGGCCATTTTTTCAGGCTTCGAGGTACATGTAGCCCCTTAAACACCTGCAACGAAAATTGGCCGAGATGTTCGCGTTCAAAGTCCAAATCTAATTAGGAACATCACTTGAGTGTCCGCCTTCGATTTTGTTGAAACTCATATATATGTGATAAAGCATCAATAACTATTGCACACGTATTTTTTTGTTTCGTCGGCAAAACGGTTCCAAGGGTGAAAACCACCCCTCAAAAACGACGTGTCACCCCTTAATTTTATTTTTACAGTACTTATATGGTGAATTTTTCATCGCTTTGCATTAGGAGAATTTTGGTTTTTGTTTCATTCAGATCGGTGGACTGCTTGTGGGTGAAACTGGAAAATCACCCCTTGACGTGTCAGTAGGATTAAATCGCCGTAAGGTGATTTTGCTGCACAACAATGCTCGCTCCCACATTACGTTGAAAAACAACACTGATGGAACTGGAATGGAAGGTCCTCCCTCCCCCAGCGTACACTCCGGACCTTGCCCCAACAGACCATCACTTGTTCCGACCGATGCAACATGCCCTACAAGATATACACTGTCGTACTTAAGGGGCTACCCCCACTTGCGATTTTGACAAAATCGATTTTTTTTTATTGCATTTTTTGAAGTATAAGTATCCGGGCCCATACTTCTGTATGGGCCCGGAATAGATGACTCTATGTAAGTTTACAAAAAAAAATATTTTCTTCGTGTAAACTGAAATTGAAACTTTAAACGCGTTTTTCTCAAAATGGCATTTCTGAAGTCGGTGACCAAGATTACTCGAACACTAATGAACCGATCTTCTTGAAATTTTGCAGGCTTATTTAATACATAAAAATGTAGTCTTTAATCGTTCGATTTTTTTTTTCGAAAAAAATGGCCGTTTTATAGCCAAAAAACGGCCGTTTTTTTCGTTAAAATCGAACCATTAACTTTGACTGTCCGCCATTTTGTGAAAAATGAATATTTTTTAAAATCCTTCGATTAAAGACTAGTTTATACTTATATTTGACTACATCCATCCGCATTTCTTTTTCAGATGACCCACTTCGCCGCAATGTTGGTCACCGCAAACCATGTATAAAAAACATTATTTCATTGACGGCCATTTGCCACTAAACAATATTTTTGTAATATTTTTCAATAAAAAAATTACTGAAAATTCTTCGAGATGAATTCTTTAAGATGGTATATTGATCGATTAAAAAAGTTTTGTAGTTTTCTTTAAAAAAAATCATGAAAAAGGCTTTTTTTGCGTTACAAGTGGGGGTAACGCCTTAAGAGCATGTCCAAAAATGGGTAGATGCCTGGATGTGTCAAAAGGCAGGGCATTCTGTCGATGTGGGCTTCCGCTTTTGATAGACAGGCAGGAGAAAGTAATAACACCCGAGGGAAAATACTTTGATTGATGTAAACCAACAAGTTTTTACAAAATTAATGCTTGAAAAACCGAAAACAAACGGGTCGTTTAATGCAACCGCCTGATAACAGGATCGTGACGATCTTTGGAATAATCCATCATTTAGTGGTTCGTCTCAATACTTCGTCGCCAGTAAATGAACAAGATGATAGATCCAATTGACGTTTTCTGCATCCCTCGTAATAAAAATTCCATTCCAAATTATACCTCCACATATATATGCGCTTCAACAAAATCGAAGGCGGACACTTTAGTCATGTTCCTTGTAAGTAAAGCATGGCTTAGTAGTTGCTGTCAAGCTATTTTCTTTTTCTTCAAGTATCAAATTATAAACGAAAATCATCGAATCGTATTATCGATTTGCAAAACGAGTCTCCGGGTTAATTATTTTTTAGCAAAAAATAAACCTTAAAACAAATGCCCTTGTCCGAAGGTGGATGCGGCTTACACGTTCCGCGCGTAAGCAACTACTTTGCCATTCTTCCCTACCTGGACTTTAAACGCGATTATCTCGGGCAATTTTGCTCGCACGGTATTTTCCAAAAAATGTTTTCCTCGCAACAACATACCCTTCATGTTAACAGAGGTCGATGGTTGTGAATCACCCTGTACCCTCGCACAAGACTCGCTCGGTCCTCCTCTACGTGCTGTTGCACTTTCCATTTCTGTAATTCCAAAGCAGCCAAGCAGCTCTCAGAGCAAGAAGATCCCCGGTGCTTTGACACGAGCCATTCCTCCTTATACACACTCGCTCCCCTCAGCCCTTCCGCGTCCTTTCCACTCGTTTCTCAACGCCATTCTTGCCTCTTTCCCCGCCTCCTCGTCGTTCGCTGAGCCATTGACGTACCTTCAACACGACCTCGATGTTGCTCCGTCCATTTCCCTATCCCCGCCCTCTCTTTCGACGATCACTCAAAGTTCATTCAAATCAAACTAATTAATCGTGACTCTGAATTATAATCAAAAGCTTCATTTTTGTGAAAACGAAGGAGCCCTTTGTCGATTTTCCTTTTCTTTGACGATGCGTTTTATCGTCTTGTCGTCGCCATATTGTGCGGTTTGCGGACGGATACACCCTTAAGTCCGGTGTGCTACTTTATTGCCTCTCCCCTCCCCCTTGCTCTTTGCGGACGCGCACATTTTCTCGGTAGCGTTCCAGGGCCAGGGATGTGCGCGGGAAGTTGAAGCGCGTCGCATCAAACGCGTGTACTTGATTCTTGGGTTGGGGACCACAGCATCTCGGCATTTCCTATAGCATCGATCCAGCAGGGGGAGAGAGAGGGAGAGACAGGGAGAGAGGGGGGGAGAGTGTGTGTGTGTGTGTGTGAGAGAGAGAGAGAGAGAGAGAGAGAGAGAGAGAGAGAGAGAGAGAGAGAGAGAGAGAAAGAGAAGAGCGATCAGAAACGATCAGAAACGACGACTCGACGACTCGACTGCCCAAGCCCTTATCCGGATACCGACAATATAGCGAACTCTTCGTCGACATTTCTTTTTTCTCGCCAGAATTTTCTCCCTTTTCCTCTCTTCTAGCTTGTATCGCCAGCACTTCTTCCTTACCTGTACACTTTATACAAACGAATAGCCTCGCGATCTCTTTGAGCTTTGAGCGACGCCCGATAGTCACTCTCGTACTCTCACATTCCTCTTTGTATATACATACATATATATATATACACACACACACACACACACACACACACACACACACACACACACACACACAGATATATATATATATATATATATATATATATATATATATATATATATATATATATATATATATATATATATATATATATATATATATATATATATATATATATATATATATATATATATATATATATAAATGCAAATAACTCCGCGAACTAATCACGTATTCGTACTGTCTCTCTCGGCACCTAACAACAGCCTAACCGGCAGATTTGATTGGACGATTTCGTCGCCGCCAACTGTCACCGATGACACTTCTTCGCTCCACGTTTTGCTTCCCCGTACATACACCTTTGTGGTGACTCGCCGACCCATCTCTCACAGCCATCTACGAGGGACACCTCGCCGAGGCTTGCTCCGAATGCTCGGAACTTGTGTCGCCAGTCGGTACAATAACCTGGACACTTATCGGGCCGAATAACGGCACGCTTGATGAACGTCATTTGGTAGTCGGTGAGGTGCATGTTAGATGATATTTTTTAGTAGGCATCGGGCACTGGAGTTGTCCATTGATTTTTACGGGATAGAACGTGAAATCATTCTGGACGGGTGTAGTGAAGGGTGGAGGATCATTTTGTTCGGGGGAGTTGGCCTGGTGGGGTTGGAACACGACGCTGAGAGGACGGCTGTCGGTTTTGCGAAGTTTGGCTGTCTGTTTGAGGGAAGTTGGTGCGAGACAGGCTGGAGTTTTTTCTGAGGCTTTGGTGGTGCTTGGAAGTTGTCCGCACTTTTGGTCGACTGGACTCGTCAAGGGAAACTTGAGAAAATGCGGATTTCCTTCCAAAGGGCGATTATCCTTCGGGATTTGTGGGGAAGCCCTTCAGCGAATACTTAATGGGAAACGGTTTGGTAGGCTTTGACCATTGGGTGACTCAATTTTTTTCGGTAGTGTGGCTATGAGTATGTTGTTAAGGGGCTATGCCAGTGTGACACTTAAAAAAAATCGATTTTCTTGCCTTTTTCGACGGTTTATACTTTGAAGAATATCCTGTACACATTTCAAGGCCGTATCTCTAATCATTTTATCTTGCAAAAATCGATAGGTAAATCTTTAAACGCGTTTTTCTCGAAATGACATTTTTCAAATTTGCTGATATTGTAACTCAAAGAGCAATTATCCGAATGACTTGAAATTTGAACTGAGTACTCTTGAATATATTTACTCGACAAAGACGTAGGATATTTTTGATTGAATGAAAATTGACGACTTGACGTCGAAAAAAACGACCATTTTATAGGCAAGAAAACAGACTTTTTTCCATAACTACGCCATTTCGTTAGATTTAGATATTTTTCGAAAATCCTACGTCATTGTACAGGAAATACTTTCCAGTTTAACATTTTTTCCTTTTTCGGTTTCAGCTACTCAGTTGGCCGGAATCATGTCAGCAGTGGAGGAACTTTTTTTTTGACAAATATAGCCAAATATATTCCTAATTTTCCGAAACATTTTATTGAGTACTTTTCTTCCAAAAAATTCCCGAAAATCACCCAAATTTTCAGCGTTGACACTGGTATAGCCCCTTAAGTATGCAGGAAGGTTTTTTTCGACCGATTGCGCGTTTTTTTCGAAGAAGATGTTTTGTTTTATAACTTTGGTACGTAACTCTTGAAGGGTGGGCGCAGGCTTTAAATTTGAAAAAAAAAAAAAAAAATTTGTCGTGTCGTTTTATATCCGAGGATATTAACTTTAATTTGTAACAAAGATATTGGAATAATTTTAAAAATTGACCGTGTTGCGACGATTTTTTGAAACGGCAGAGAAACTCGACGAATGCGCGTGCACCTCACTCGGAAAGCTTCCTGCACTCGAGTTAAGGAGCGCAAAAGAAAAACACCTCCACCTCCAGTGGCGCGCCGACCGGTATACGACGAGACAGATAGGATCAGGCCGGTAACCGAGCCGTGTAATTGATTCAGCTAGGCTTGAAACAACGAAGCTCTTTACGCGCGCTCCGCAACTTCCGAGACTCATTGTCAGCAGTATATATTCATTAAACAGCCGCAGAGTAACGACAATTCTTTACTCGAAAAACGAGCTAATGTTCATTCGTCCTTCCGACAAGACTGCTTCGTCCTGGATACGAAAAATCAAGTGCCTAGTAAGGTGAACTTTTTTTGTTTTCGAAATTACGAGCGATCGGGAACTTTGAATGAGCGTAAATGTACACCAGGTAGTAATAAGAAAGCGCGAATAATTTTACGAAGTACGTTCGCTGCTTTATTCGATACGTAACTAAATTAATTATTAAATTGATTCATAACTGAATTAATAAAATATCCGTTATATAAATACATTAATCAAATATGCGATATATAAATAAATCAATGAATTATTCTACAGATGAGTAAGTTCATAAATTATTCCATCCATGACTGAATTAATAGAATATCCGATGCGTACCTATATTTAAAAAATATTCGGTACATAAATAAATCAATTAATTATTCGATATATACACTACCGGCGAAAAGTTTCCGGACAAAAGTTTAAAAGAGTGCCGGAACGGTTTTTTATTCCATTTCGCCGGTAGTTGACCTAGGCCAATTTAATAAACGGCATTTTAAAGAGGAGAGATTTACCTTCATTTTGGCTTTTTTCAAAAATGTTTACAATTTTTTTTACAATTAGCACCCGGTTTTGAAAACGACCATTTTTCGTCGTCTTTTTGTTCCTTTTTGAGTGGACCTTGTTTGCAGTAACCATTTTTCTCCGCATTTCTTCGACGAAAATCATAAAGGGGAAAGCCTAAGCTTCAATTTCGTTTTTTTAATTTCTACGATTTTTTTTTCCAACAATATTTCGCTTTTTGTGAAAAAAATAGATAATTTGAATATTGCTCCGGAGTACGAAAACGATGAGATTTACAAAAAAACCTCAAGACAGAAAAAAAGTTGCATTGCTTCTTGTGAGTTCACTACACTTTTTCCAGATTCGAAATTTTTCATCTATTTCCGGTTAAAGCTCGATTGATCTGAATACCATATCAATAATATAATTAAATTTTTGACTTACATATTAAACTTTGGTCTCGTCGAAGAAAACTCCTCTCGCCGAATTTAATTATACTTTTGTTATGGTATTCAGATCAATCGAGCTTTGACCAGAAATAGATGAAAAAAAAAAAATTCGAAAAAAAAATCTGAAAAAATTCTCGTGAACTCACAAGAAGCAATGCAACTTTTTTGCTATCCTGAGGTTTTGTTGTAAATTTCATCGTTTTCGAACTCCGTAGCAATTTTCAAATGATCTAGATTTTCACAAAAAACAAAATATTGTTAGAAAAAAAACGAAGAATGGTCGTTTTCAAAATCGAGTGCCAATAGTAAAAAAAAAATCGTAATTTAAAAAAAAAAGCAAAAATGATGGTAAATCCCGCCTCTTTAAACTGCCATTTATTAAATTAGCCTAGATCAACTACCGGCGAAATGGCATAGAAAATCGTTCCAGCACTCTTTAAAATTTTTGTCCGGAAACTTTTCGCCGGTAGTGCAACTAAATTCATAAGTTATTCTATTCATAACTCAATTAATAAAATATTTCATACATGATGAAATTTAAAAAATATGCCATAGATAAATGAATCAATGAATTATTCGATAAATAACTAAATTCATAAATTATTCGATCCATGACTGCGTTGACAAAATATTCGATAAATTACCAGATTAATACATTCTCCGATAAGTAACTGAATCAATAAATAATTCGATACACAAGCAAATTAATAAATTATTCGGTATGTAAGTCAATTGCTAAGTCCTTTAATACACCAATAAATTAGTAAATTATTCAATACATCATTTTACGAAAGTTACAACAAATAAATTTTAGAAAGACTATTTTAAAAAAATTCTTAACAATATCTGTTTTTAAACTTCCAATCATGATAAAAAAAAGCGATTCATTCCACCGGAAAAAAGTGCGAGCCGGTTGGCTTAAAAATAAATCGCGCGCACTTTGGTAGGTGCCCCGTTGAGTTCCCCCGACGAGACCGGTAGCTCCATCTCTGTATAGAAAAAGCAAGCGTCTCCTCGCAACCACCCACGCGAACCCGGTCGACAACACGGCGACACCGCGTGTCCCAAAGAAAGCCGAAGGGGATGAAGAAAACGCACCCTTATGCACTGCACTCTAAAAAAGTATGTCATCGCACAAATTGTCCGTATATTCTCCTACAAGAATTTCGCCTCACCGCGAAAAAAAAACAATATTTCATTGAAGATTTTTCATCATTTTTTGCGCTGCCGTTTTTCTCCATTTCCATGCTGGTTCGCGGTGAAAAAAAGATTCGCCCGAGTACAAAAGAGGCTGAACGCTAAAATCTACGATCGTGAAAGAACAGTCTTCCAGACGTAAGGGCGTAACGGGAGTACTGTTTCATCCACCGAATTGCTAGAATTTGAGGCCTTTTCATGCCGGAACAGACGACACAAATTGTGAAAAGAAAATTTCCATTCGCGATAAACTTCAGGCGTGGTTCTCGTTGATAAGAATTTGTTGATGCCAGTGTCTTTGTTTATCGCAATTTAGTTTTTGCGTATATATTAGGGTGGCACAATTTTGAGCTCTTTTTCCCTTTTTCTCACCATACAATGATCTTCTTTAAGGAAAAAAAAATTGTCGCAGAAGCTGCGAGCGGTCGAAAAATATTTAAAGATCGCTCAAGCGAAAATTCAAATTTTCATAAAAAAACGATTTTTTTAGTCCACTTCTCACCCATGAATTTTACGCTTTATAATTTTTAAATTAACTTCGCGAACTTAGTGGTCGCTCAAGAACTTCGAAATTTCCAATTTTCGCAATTTTTTGTTACTCTTCTCACTCGTGAATTTGACGCTTTGTAAAATTTTCAAAACAATTAACCCCTTTTTCGTTAGGAACAGATTTTTCAAATTTACCTCACACTTCTCACCCAAGAATTATAATCTTTGTTTTTATAAAATAATTCTTTAAAGCTCTTGTCTGTGAACAAAATTATAGGTCGTTTTATTGGGTTTGAAGTGTGAGGTAAATTTGAAAAATCCGTTTCTCAAGAAAACAGGGTTAATTGTTTAGAAAATTTTATAATCAGTCATATTTATGAGTGAAAAGAGTTTAAAAAATTGCGAAAATTGGAATTTTCGAAGCTCTCGTGCGACCACTAAATATTCATTGACCGGGTAGAGCTGTCGCGAGGTTATTTTAAAAATTATAAAACGTAACATTCGTGGGTGAGAAGTTGAAAAAGAAAAAAATCGATTTTTTAATGAAAATTTGCATATTTGAGCGGCTTGAGCGACCTCTAAATATTTTTTAATGGCTCTCAACTTTCGCGACAATTCTTTTTTTTCTTTAAAGAAGATAATTGGATGGTGAAAAAAAAGGGAGAAAAATAGAGCTCAAAATTGGGCCACCCTAGCATATATAGACGGCTAATTTTTAATATGCAGGGTGATTCCCTATCAGGGTTCCCTTTGTGAGCACATAGAGCGTGTAATTGCGTTCAAAACGATTTTTTTTTTTCAAAATGTCGTGGAAAAAAAATTATCCGAGATGTTCGCGTTCAAAGTCAAAGTGGTAATGAATGACACAGAAGCTGCTAACGCGCAGAACGTGCAAGCCAGATCCAGCGCAGCTACGAATCCATTTCTGGACGAATGCATTTATTTTTGTTAACATTTTTTTCGTTAAAAAATCATTAACACGGTAACTCGCTTTTCCGAACGATAATATCATTCAATGATTTTTGTTTTTTATTTGAGGTGAGACTCCACTGTGACGGCTAAAATAAAACGATTTCTTTTTGCATTTTCTCAAAGTATACATATTCAAGAATACGTGGAAAAAAAAAATTCAAGTTGAAATATTGAAAATTGACCAAGTTACTGACGTTTTGGTGAGAGCAGGTAAAGCAACGATTTACGTATACTAAAACTTTCAATCTCATTTTTTCGAAACGATTTTTCTCGACCTTGCCGGAATCAAAACTCTAGCTATAATTGTCCGATTTTCAATGTAGAAAAACCAAAATTTGCCTAATTGCAGTAGCTATCGTTGTACGTAGCCGTATTTGAAATTTAGTATTTTTTAAGCCCCGAATATAAGTAAAAATTTCGCCACTAACATTCTTTTTTTTAATACCCACCATTTTGTTATCTTTTTTCTTTCGAAAAACGGCTACGTACCACGAGAGCCACAATCATATATCTTATGAAACTTGTTTATTTTTATTTTTCAGACCAAACATGTTCGAGTTATCGATCCGGTCGTTGAACAATATTTTTTATACAGAGGCTCGATTATACCTCAATAACGATATTAATTTTCAATTTTTTGTCATGAAAATTTACCCAAAAACAATGTATGCTTAATAACATACCTTTTTTCCAAATTTCAAATATGTAATCCAGTAGCCAAAAAAAGATCGAAAAAAAACGACCTTTCTCGGCCCTCCACAGTAACGTCCTCCCTTAATACTCGAAGAAAAAAAATCGCACGTGAGAAACTACTGTGCCGTCGTTTACTCACCTATGAGGCTTTGAACGCGGGTATCTCGGCCAATTTTCGTCGCCCAACAGTTAAAAACAGCGTTTCGATCTCTCAGATTTCAATGAAATTTGGCATGCTTGTAGAATGGGTAAAAATAGGCGACACGTATTTTTATATATCTGTGGAACCCGATTTTTAAGGGGTGAAACGCACCCTCGAAAATAGGGGTGTTTTTCGTCGATAACGTAATCGTTCTCATCTCCAATGTATAGTACACGAAAAAACAAACATTGTAAATAAACCATTTTCATATCTCGTACCGTTAAAACGTTATCGACGAAAAACGAAAAACACCCCAATTTTCAAAAGTGGGTTTCAACCCTTAAAAATCGGGTTCCGCAGATATAAAAGAAAAATACGTGTCGTCTATTTTTCCCCATTTTACAAGCATGCCATACTTAATCGAAACCGGAGAGATCGACCTCGCAAGCTTTCCTTGTCAATGGCACACCCTGTATGCTCAGCACCCTGATAGTTGTGAATCACCCTACCCATATAAATACACGTAAATTTATATTACAAGCGCAGAGTCTCAGAGAACGTGAAATTCGGACGAGTAAAAGCATCGTAAGTAGCACGAAAAAGCGATTTGGCGAAAGGCTTTGGAGCTTTTAACTCCCTCTCTCGGAGCTTTTTGCAAACGGAAATTCTCGTTGCCGCTATTGAGCAGCCGAGATTCGTGCAAGTCTCTAAAGCTTCACCCACCCTTGTGAATGCCTACAAAACGTGTGGAGCTCACCATCATCGTGCTAGACACGACGCATTAAATTTTCTTCGCATGCAAATAGCGCGAAGTGTATGGGGAGTGAGGAAAGGAGGCTCGCGTTGGCGCGGTTTATTCGGTCCATAAACGGGGTGAGCAGAGAGCAAGGTTGATGGCTGAATCAATGAAGACTCCGGGCTTTGCGAGGTCTTCAAACTCGTTGAAATTTCAGTCGTGGCGAGTTTGGCCGTTTATTGAGGGAAAGCTTTTCGTTCGGCGTTAACGAGGGTCGTTCGAGAAATGCGAGCACGTGTACATGCAAGCACACACACACACGGAGGCAGGCCTTCGATCTCGAAAAACAGCGGAGGCAAATGCCACTGGAATAGAAATCGCTCATTTCTGGCAATGTCTCTCTTCCCTTCGCGTACATTTTCGAATGGTCTATTCGACTGATTAAGCTTGACCACTTTCCTACCCCGAGCTTGCCGACTAATTTTCCCCTTTGCGGCGCCCATTTCGCTCTGTGCGGTCGACGGTACACGCTTTTCCGCCTCCAGCGCTGGATAAACACACTGGAATTGTTTGTTGCTGGAATGTACTCGTTGCGAGTAAAATAAACGCCGATCGCAAGAATTTTCTCCCCCGAGATCCTCTTTTTCGAGATGTAAAGTTGATGTAAATTATTTCGCGGCGACTAAAAAAAGTGGGGCAAACTCGGGGGGAACTCGATGAAAAGAATGTTTTTGTTATCTTATATTTCTTAAGATAGACGAAAATGTTTCAGTTGTTATTATATAGGTGAAAAGATTAAAATAAAGATGAGCGAAATATTTCCGATATCTTTTTAAATTTATTTACTTAAGGGGAGGTTTTGCCTTGTTAGGCTAAAAAATGTTCGATTTTTCACGAATTTTTTATGCGAAAAGTATTAACCCTACACCTGATGAATAAATTTTTGTACCTTCAAACTCATAACTGGGGTTCGAACGAACCCCACGCGTCAAAAAACATTTTGATGATCAATAAAGACCGCTTAGTCAACATACAAGATATCAACATTCTATGTTTAATACTTTTCGCATAAAAAATTGGTGAAAAATCGAACATTTTTTGGCCCAACAAGGCAGCACCTTCCCTTAATCTAAAACTATTTAGAAATTATAACGTGCGAAAAAAATCAACCGAATGAAAATAATATTTCTGATACTTGTTCCAATTAATTTACCTTACCTGAAATTATTTCGGATTTATTTTATACGTGAGAAAAAAATAAACCCAATAAAAGGAATATCCATGATATCCTTCCGAATTTCTTTAGTCAAACTTTAGTCAAGAATTTCTTTAGTCAACCTAAAATTATTGAGGGATTATTCCGTACGTGAAAAGATAAAATTGAAGCCAAACAAAATAATATACCGGCTACCTTTATTATTTATTTATTCAGCCTACATTTTTTTAGGAATTTTTATAATCTTGGAAAAAAAACCAAATGAATCCAATGAGACGAATATTCATGATACCTTTCTTGATTTATTTACCGAACTCAACATTATTCGGCAATCATTCCATCGCTGAAAACAAAACAAATAAACCGAATTAAAATTATACTTCCCATACTCGACTAAATTTATTTATCTAACTTGACCCCACTCTCAAATTATTCTATGCATGAAAAAATGCATTACTTCCAAGAAGATCGGAAACAAAAATCTCATCAAAACAACTATTCGATAAATGAATAAAACCCCCAAAAAACCAACCAATTAAATATTCCTCACACCGCAATTTTCCCCCCCACTCCAAAATGACCGCAAATTATTCAATACGTAATAAAACCTTTAAAACACTTTATCTAGCACTCATACCATCCTTCTCTCCTGAAAATCCGTACAATGATCGACAGTCCAAAAAATGGATCGTCGATTTATTCAACGATTTGCGGATATTTTTATGCGTTTTCTTTTTCTGTTTTTTTTTTTCGATAAGATATATCGAATCCGGGTACTCTAACTTCGCAGCAATTCCTCTCGAGCATAGCCCACCTCGTCGAGAATGTATTAGGGGGATATGTATGGAAATGTATGGGCACGTATGCTCGAACTTGTTCAAAGTGGATTCGCGAGCGAACGAGGTATATATACGTCGTTGAGGAGTGTGTTTATGGAGAGCACGTATATATGCGGTTGATATATATATATATATATATATATATATATATATATATATATATATATATATATACACACATACGTACATATGAATTTACGTGCAATTCCTATGCATATTGAAAAGCGCTCATATTCGAGGACTGAATTCTCGGGTTTTCCGGCGGCTTCGAGGAGATTTTCCGGAAAGGTGTTGAATCATTATGTAGCCGCGTGTATGAATATATGTCGATGCACATAAGCACATAAATGTACGGTCGTACTTTCGGGTTCGGGAGAGATAGAGATAGCGAGAGAGAGAGAGAGAGAGAGAGAGAGAGAGAGAGAGAGAGAAGCTTTCGGAAAGAGGTGTTAACCCTGTGAACGAGTCATTAGTCGACATTTGAGAATCGGGTCAAGTGGGTGTCGTATATGTAGTGCACTACGAGTTTGGTGAACTGCTCGGGGCGAGTTGATTATACGCATTCGTCGACTCGTAGATCCTGTGCCTCCTTTTTTTTCTCTCCCTCCCATTTTCCTCTCCCCCTCTGCCCATATGCTTACTACTGTTTTCTCCTCTCTCTGTCTTCTCTCTCTCTCTCTCTCTCTCTCTCTCTCTCTCTCTCTCTCTCTCTCACACACACTTTCTCTCGCTCCCTCCCTCTCAATAACGATGTAACTTTCTCGAGCGGAAGTACAAAAGTGCCGAAAGCACAGGGGTGCGGCAAGGAGGATGAAGAAAAGCACGAAGGACCCTCTCTGCAGTCCTACCACTCGAAGAGTCCCCTCCTCCTCGCTCGGACCCTTCTTCGCTCCTCAGACTCTTCCCCCTTCTCACTCCGTCTCCTCAAAAACGTCACGTATTGCGTGCCCCTCGAGAAAATATTTTTTCTCCTCATTTCCACGCAGCTTTTCAGCCTCAGCTCGTTACGCGCGTTCATGAGAAACTTCCAGGTCAGTTTCGCTCGAGTTTCCTCGACCGACGAGGACCGAGAAGCTCGGGACATGCTCGGGAACCCTGATCATCGCGTCACCCCCCCCCCCACACGTTCAATTTCCGGTCCAATTGCGTTCCGGATGTTGGTGCAAGCCCTTCAAGCTACCGAGCACGTCAGCAAAAAATCAAAAAAAAAAAGAAAGGAAAAATACCCCTTTTTTGTGTAGACATGGAGCGTATGCACAAGGTCTGCCAAACGTACTCAAACAAACCCAAACAAACCCGAGCTTCCCGAATGAAGAACTCGAGCGAGGAACCAACAAATAAACAGCATGGAAAAATAACCCTTTTTCGCGGTGAGACGCAACCCGGCGACTCACCGCGCAAGATCTGCGCAAATGATCAATAAGGGGCAGCAGGGTTACCGGACTATAAATCCGCTGTGTGCGTGGACTCCCACGAATTTGTGATATTAATCTTGCGGAACGTCGGAGGCGTGAAGCGTGCGCATGAGGCTTCGCCTGCGCGCCGTCTCCCCCCCCTGCTCCACCCTCGCTCTCTTAATGCAGATATATATATATATATATATATATATATATATATATATATATATATATATATATATATATATATATATAGTAGGAAAGCGGTGGCGGGAAGCGTAATCGTAACATCGAAGAGAGAAGCCACTGGTGGTTTGCCAGAACGGTGAGCAGGAAATGTATGTATTCGCAATCGACACAAAACCCGATCCAGAATCAGTAGTATACGCAAAGCCAACAGAAATGTACACGGGGAATAAGCGATTTATGTAGAGGCATAGAGACGCATATATATATATATATATGTGCATAAAGAGTAGCAGTACACGTAACACCATATGAGCGTCTGCTACAGAGGTGCTTGCCGGAATCGAGAGCGAGAGATAGAGCCCTTTGGGATTACCGATCGTTATCGCAAGCACGATCACGATTTAGCGAACGCCCGGCGCGCGACCTTGATAATTGAATGCTCTTGCGACGATTCCACCCTCTCTCGATTTCTCTCTCGCTACTGTGTACTCTACTCCTCTCTCTCTCTCTCTCTCGCTACTGTGTACTCTACTCCTCTCTCTCTCTCTCTCTCTCTCTCTCTCTCTCTCTCTCTCTCTCTCTCCCTCTGGTGTAGATGGTGTAGATGGTATATCTATGAAAATGCTACGTATAACATGGCCTATCATCAAAAACCAGGTTCTTCACCTCATGAACCATATGCTGATGCACTCAGAATTCCCGACGATATGGAACAAGGGCTTTGTACGTCCTATCCCCAAGAAGAAAGCACCAGCATCTGTCGAAGACTACCGGCCCATTGCCTTACTTTGCAATTTATCCAAAGTCCTAGAACGCATTGTTGCTGATCAAGTTATCGAGCACATGATGGCGTGCAATTTGAGTGATCCCTACCAATCAGCCTTTAAACGACACTTTAGCACCCAATCTGCTCTGATACGCATTGTGGATGATGCACGCCTTGCTGTTGACAAACGAATGGTGACAATACTCATCTTATTCGACTTCAGTAAGACTTTTGATTGCGTCCGTCATCACCTGCTACTTCAGAAGCTCTTAGATATGCACTTTTCCAGAGATACCGTGAATTGGTTCCGCGCTTATCTAGATAGACGAAGTCAAGCGGTATGTGATGGTCAAGGAAAGGAATCTGCTTGGGGCTGTATACGTTCAGGAGTACCACAGGGGTCTGTGCTTGGCCCGCTACTTTTCTCGATATATACAAACCGTCTCCACGCTGTCATACAAGAGTGCAACTACAGCATGTATGCAGATGATTTGCAGATCTATATGCATCGCCACGCATCAGAGATCGCAAATGGGATTGCACCCCATGGGGTAAATCAGGATATCGATGCCGTTTGTAACTGGGCCGCACATATGCGCCTGAAGTTAAACTCCGGCAAAACAAAAGGAATTATCATTGGACCAGCCCGTTACCTATCGCAACTGGATGCCAGTGTACTTCCACCGATCCGTGTTGGACCTGACATCATCTCGGTGTCAAACTCCGTCAACTGTCTTGGCGTTTGCATAGAGCTTACACTTTCATCGCGTGAGCACGTCATGAAGGTTACTGGAAGGACAAGGGCAACAATCTATCGACTCAGAATATGCAGAGGATAACTCCCTCTGAGTGTTCGTAAAATGCTCGTGGCAGCTCTGATACTGCCATACCTCGAATACTGCTGCCTTCTACTGACCGATGTCACTGAAGAAAACACGAAGCTGCAGAGAGCGCTAAATACTGCGGTCCGATGTAGATTTGACGTGCGCTACGATAAACCAATTACGCCCTTTTTTCGAAAACTAGCATGGCTGCGAGTCTCTGACCGTCGCAAACTAATATTCGCGACGTTTATATTTCAGATATGCAAACACGAACAAGCTGACTATCTGAAAACGCGCTTGTTACGTCCTCGGTGTGCGCCCACAAGGGAGCTACGGGGGGACTGAGAGTGGTGATTTTAGTATCCCTAAATGCCGCACTAACTATTATGTATTAGGTGTACAACTTAGTTCGGTCCGTTTTCAAAAGATGGCTCTAGGTGCTATAAATGGTTGACGGCAACAGCTGATTTTTGCTGTATCGTGAAGTATCAACATCTCTAAACCAAACATCGTTTACAGACCTTTGAGTTTTGCGCATCGAGTCTAATTTTTACTGCGATGAAAATGTCGAATTTCCTCCCAAATAAGCACCATTTACAGGAAGTGTTGATTTTCTGTTTCAATTGGAAGAAAAGAGCAGCTGAAGCCCGCCGAATGCTTGTGGGACCATCACGGGAGACTTCTACAGGCAACAATTGATCCGTTTAAAGCGAGCTATGGCCGAAAAACGTCCAGAATATGCAACCAGACACGAGTCCATGATCTTTCAACATGACAACGCTCGGCCTCACGTTGCTATTGTGGTTAAAAACTATTTGGAAAATAGCGGGTGGGAAATTCTGGCTCACCCGCCTTATAGCCCAGACTTAGCCCCTTCCGACTACCATTTGTTTCGATCGATGCAGAACGCTTTGACTGGAATACGCTTCACGTCACAACAGGGTAACAAAAATTGGCTCGATTCATTATTGGCTTCAAAAGATGAACGCTTCTTCCGCGACGGAATTCATAAATTACCAGAAAGATGGGGAAAAGTAGTGGCTAGCGATGGACTATATTTTGATTAATGTATTAATTCATATTATCATTCAAATAAGTGCGTATTTTAAGCAAAAAAACGGACCGAATTAAGTTGTACATCCAATAAAATCTTCTACCACGGCAGCATGCTATTTGTGGAATAGTATCTCTTATGATACCAGAGCGCCTAAACACCTTCAAAGAAGCGGTGAAGCGTCAACTATTCCCGTCCGTATATGATTAAAACGATTTAAACGAGGCCCCTAATCTGTGCCAACCGTTCTTCTGAGAGCGCATTGTGGTTATTAATATTATTATTATTTAATTATTATTCTTATTACTATTATTATTATTTTATTAAGTTAAGTATTAGTTAGTAGTATTTGTTCTTAGTTTAACTGAAATTGAATTCGAAACATATTCTCGCATTAAATGTATAATTGATTAAATGTCATGTATTTCGGCACGGTACTCCCAGGTGGTTTTAACCTCAGAGTACGAAATAAACGAACGCTCTCTCTCTCTCTCTCTCTCTCTCTCTCTCTCTCTCTCTCTCTTTTCTCTCTTCAGATTTTTTTTGTTTTTTGTGCTTTTATATCCATATATCTATATGAATACCTAAATTACATCGCGCTTGACTACATCGTTGGCTTTGACGACGTTAGAATTCGTACTACGATATTCTATCATGAAACGTTGTATCATTGTACATGGCCGTAGTTGGCGAAATAATAGTTGGAAACAACGCGAGAAACAGGGACGGCGAGGAAGTGAGAGCGGGAGAGGAGGGCGCAAAGCTAAAGACGAACAGGGACGACGAAAAACTCGCGTTGGTCTCGCGCCCGCGAGAAGCCTTTTATACAACGAGTAGATTTATTACAGACGCCGATTCACGCGCGTCCTCTCTTTCTTTCTCAGGCTTGAGGGACGAGAGAGGAAGGAGAAAAAGAGCGCACCGATGAAACGAAAAGCGCGTAGAGAAACGAGGATAGAGGAAAAACGGAGGGGGAGACGTTGAAGGAAAGAAAGAGGGGGTGAGAGGGGGGGGGGGGGCAAAAGACAACGAACCGATCAAAGAAAGCGAATGAGAGGCGGATGAAGGAAGAGAACGAGGCAAAGTCTTTGTAATACGTTGATATTTAATGTTCGACCCCCGAAATAGTTTACGATCGACGTATTTATTAAACGGCTACGCTGTTCCAGGCATCAACGAACGTTTTTCACTGCTGAACTGAAAGAGAGCGAGAGAGAGAGAGAGAGAGAGAGAGAGAGAGAGAGAGAGAGAGAGAGAGAGAGAGAGAGAGAGAGAGAGAGAGAGAGGTTGGACGTTTAGAGAAGTTCGCGTAACTAACAAGCCGCAATTCCCGAGAGGTTTATACACTGCACGCGCATATATAAATATTAATACGTATAAGGTGAAGTAATAAAAGGACGAGGAGCGTGCGTATATCAGCAACGAGACGAGGCGATGTAAATACCGTACTTTCTTTAAGGACCTTCGCAACGAGTAAGCGGGAGAAAGAGAGACAGAACGAGAGAGAAGCACAAGAGAGATGAACAGCAGTGAAAAAAATTGCGGTACAGACAACAAATGAAAATCGTCGTACGAGCTTAGTGAAAAAAAAATAAGAAAAAAATCACGAGCATTTTTGTCGTTGGGTGTGCGGCACAGCGTGGAATTCGTTGGACAGCGGTGTCGTTAATTCAGAGAATATCTGTACACGAGATATTTCGTGCCAAAACGATTTTTCCGTTGGCCATTGTGTTCGGGAATGTTTGGAATGTTCTACTGAAACTCGTAAAGCCGGAGATATTTTTTGTTCGTTCGATAGTGATTTTCGGAATACATTTTTGGCCAATCCAGCAAGTCCACTCTGAAGAAAAACAAATTTTTAGTCCAAACAGGCCGAAAAGAAATTTCGACCAATAAAAAAGTGCGACTAGTAAAAAGATTGACTGATCGATCAATTTGTGTAACAAAAAAATCGTATAATAAGAAATATCAAATAGACAAATATCTAATAGACAAATTTGGCTACTTAAAAAATTCGACCAATCATGTTTGATTATTTCGAATCGATTTTTTTTATTGACGATACTTCTTGATTGGTCGATATTTTCGATCAGTCGAATTTTTTCGTTACTGGAATTTTTGATTATTCGATTTTTGGTATTAGTCAAATTTGTTGATCAGTCGAACTTTTTACTGGTCGGATTTTCGTTATCTAATTTTTTTGTTTTATTTTTTTATTAGTCGAATTGTTATTCAACTAATAAAAAGAATCGAATAATAAAAAAATTCTACGAACCCAAAAATCCCACTAATCCAAACATTCGACTAATTCAAAAATTCCACGCTGTAAAAAACAAATAAAACACGAAAATTAATGTCTCAAAATGGTTCACAAAAACACCTCTCTCTTCGCTTCTCGTCCAATATCTGAAAACTTCTGGACCGTTTTCCAAATCGCCAGAGTCAAAGATTCCGCTTGAAACGTCCCGTACACTTGTGCCTGTGTGCGCCCTCGAATGTGTGCCACCTTTTCATTTTACGCCTAGCGCGTGATATACGACCGGACGAGCCAAAAGAAAAGTCGCAAAGATAAGCGCAGCGAGAGGAAGAATAAAGGTGGAAAGATCGAAGGGGTGCAAAGCTCGCCCTAGGCAAAAAGCAAACGCGAGAAAGATTCCCGCGGGAGAGATCCTCGATCGTCGTCATCGGGCGTTTCCTCGCGAGAATCCGCGCACCTGCCGAGACACCGTGCAGTCAACTATTATATAAATAAATATGTGCATTTATAAGTATATATATATATATACACAAGCGTGACGCTGCGAAGGACACCGAAGAGTCGAGAAACAGCAGGGATACCTTTGCTGAATTGCCGCGATATAAATATATGTATGTAGACATATGTATATACAGGGTGACAAATGTAAGGGGGCCATGTATTTTTTGAGAGAGAACGGAAATTTTGCGACTGAAAAAAACTATGATTTTTAACGGTTTTTTGTGATGAGTATTATTGGACAGAAGAAATTGAGCATACTGGAAATAAAATAAAAATGCCATTTTGAATACAGCAGAATGAAGATAATTAAATTTCGAATACGAAACACTCCTGAAAATCTTTTTTTCGGTATCCCGCCATCGAGAAAACCCCAAAAATGCACCTTAAAGTGGAACAATGAAATTGAATTTCATAGAAAAAAAAATTGAGTAGTGTATTTGGAATTCAATTATCTTTATTTTGCTGTACTTAAAATGGAATTTTCATTTTTCTGGCTAAAAATAGAGAATTCTATTTTTTATTGAAAACACTACTCTTCAGAAAAACACGCTATATTTTTTTTCAAAGAAGAATCGAAAAAAATATCGACAATCGTATTTTTCCCAGTCACAAAATCTCGCGCCAGAGTGTTAAAAAACACATGGCCACCTTGAAATCGTCACCCTGTAAATATACAATATAATCATTATTGTTATTATCGCAGTTTCTCCAAGATCAATGATTATCACCGGTCATAAATAAATATCACAGCATCCGCAGTCCGCTTGTATGTCCATTATGAGAATGTTTTCTCCTCACGCACCCCAAACGCATTTCTCACGTTGCACACAAGAGACGAAAAGCGTCCAGAAATTCACCCCTGGCGTATGAAAACCGAGCACACTTCGAGGCTCTTAACGATCAAAAAAGAGTTGCACGTAACGAATATTCAAATTTCGATCGTGAGAATAATCCCATGAAATATGCAGGCCACACATTTTGAGCAGTTGGAAAATCGCGAGTACTCGTTGTTGGAATTTTTTGGGAATGGGGTTTGGTAGGGTTTTTGGGTTTTTTAAAAGTTTGTTTGGGCCGATGGGAAGAGGACTTAGCCTTGGCGGTCTCTTTGTGACGGACACGCGGAACACTCACTACACGCTACGGCGGTATTTTCTGCTTCCCCGAGAGTCGAGCTTCGTGTAATGTCCGTTATATATATATATATATATATATATATATATATATATATATATATGCATGTATATGTATATGTATATATATGTGCACATATTTATATATCTTTTGTACGCCACGTTTACTCACGAATGAGTTGCCCGCGGGTCTTTTTGTCGCTGTATATATATATATATATATATATATATATATATATATATATATATATATACGGGGTGGCCGAAAAAGGAACGTCCAAAAGGAAAATCTAGATGCCTCGTATCAATACCCTACTTAAGACGGAATGACACCTCATCGCGGTCGGTATGGTAGAACAATTATAGATTCCCAAAAATCTCTGAAACGGCTCTTCAGATCCCGTCGAAACTTTGCCAAACGACGTCAAATAGATAGACGAATAGCTTCTAGCCCCTCAAATTTTCTGAATTTGATTGGCTTATGATAAGCCAATCTACATTTTTTTTCTCAAATTCAGAAAATTTGAGGGGCTAGAAGCTATTCGTCTATCTATTTGACGTCGTTTGGCAAAGTTTCGACGGGATCTGAAGAGCCGTTTCAGAGATTTTTGGGAATCTATAATTGTTCTACCATACCGACCGCGATGAGGTGTCATTCCGTCTTAATCACCCCCACGTACGTTCTACGATGTTTTTGACTTTTCAAGTAAAAAGCAATTTTTATATTTTATTCCTTTTATCGTTACGAAGTGAACTGTTGAGCAATGAATAATTTACCGACTGAGCACTACTGGTGTTGCCTCGGATTTTGATGCACAGTTGGAAAAAAAAAGGTTTGAGAGGATCAGTCACTAAAGTTCAGATAATAGAAAAAAAACTTTCACGAGTCTAAGGGAGGACACCGTGATGCACCGAAAAATAGTTGTTTTTTTTTCGATTTTTGTATTCTATATTATTTATTTGGCATTTGGAAATAAAGTATGATGTTGAGCATACATAGAACATACTTTGTGTACATTTTTACTTGAAAAAATTAAAAACTAACCATGTTGTCGAAGTATAATAGAGCCTCTGCATAAAAAATGTGGTCCAACGGCCGAATCGATAACTTGACAATCGTTGATCTGATAAATGAGAAAGTTTCATGATCTATTGTATATATATCTAGTTCCCGTTGTACGTAGCCGTTTTTCGTAAAAACAATTTCACTTTCAAAACAATTTCGGGGCATAAAAAATACGGAATAAAAAAACGGTTACGTACGACGATAGGTACTGGAATCACGGAAATTTTCGTTTTAAAACATTCGAAAAAAGTTGTTTCGAGAAAAACGCGTTTGGAAGTTTTAGTATACGTAAATCGTTGCGCTACTTGCTCTCACTAAATCGTCTGTAACTTGGTCAATGTTCAATATTTCAACTTGCAATTTTTTTCACATATGCTTGAAAATGTATACTTTGAAGAAGTACAGAAAAAAAATCGATTATTTTTACCTGTTATAGTGGTGTCTCGCCCAAATGACTTCCAATTGCTTCATTGAACTTCTAAGAAAAAAGTACATACACAAAAGAGAACAATAAATAACAACCGACGCTACGGGAAAACGCAAAAAAATGCTTTATTTCTCAACAAGTAAAAAGGATCGTAGAACATAGTTGGGTTTGTTGGGTTAGGTATTGAATGGAGGCATCTAGATTTTCCTTCAGAACGTTACTTTTTCGGGCCACCGTGTGTACAGTGTGTCCTGTGAAAAATGGATAATCCTGCAACTGTCGATAGATCCGATAATGTCTTACTATATGCTGGAATTTCAGTTCAGTAAAGTCCCACGGTTTTCGAGATTTTAGGCTTATGTTATTTTTTTTTTATCATCTGCTTTTGATTTTTCGCTTGCCATTTCTACAAACGATATGAATCGACAATAACCAAGCAACTTTTCAAAATAATTGGCACGATTTGCGTAGTAGATTTTTTTTTACACCGCAGGCTATAAAAGTCCGATGTTCGAATTGGTTGTATGAAAATTCTGCGTAAGATCTTTTTTCATAAAGTTTCCTTAACATTTGAGGTTAAAAGAAGACTTTTTTAAGTAAAACAAATAACCAAGAGTATTTTTTAAAAAACCGGGTGAAAAAAAGTCATCATTTGTAGAAATGGCATGCAAAAAGCCAAAAGCAGACAATTTTCATCTCGAAAACCATGGTAGTACAGTCGTGCTGTATATTGGAATCGGAAAGAATTAGAAAAAGGCTAGTTTTTTGACAGGTGATTTTGTAGGTGCCGCGGGTGCTAAATCCAAGTTTGCATGAAAATCGGGGTGTAGGGTTTTTTTAGGGGATGAAAGGGGATGGAAGTGGATTAATGCCAAACTACAACCCCCACAAGGTCGGCTCCGGGAGACAAAATGTTGAGAAAAATCCGGGCTTTATTTTTGTCCACAGCGCCGAAGTCGTGGAAGTTCATTTTGGGGGTGAAAAAGTAGGCTGAAATTTTGAAAAATCAGTTTTCATTGGATAACTCTTTAGGAAAAATTCATACAATTTTTGTTCAAATGGGAACGTTGCAGCCCTTGAAAAGATGCGCCGATCGGGTATTGGATCAACCCTCTCCAAAAATATCTTCACCCCCAAAAGAATAATTGAAGTATTTAAAAAAAATTGTTCATTGAATAACTCAAAAACAATCGATTTTTCGGGGATGGATTAAATGTACAAAATGTCGAGAATAATTTTCACTATATTTTCGTTCCTACGTACCACTCTTTAATTTTGCTTTTTCGAACCCCTCTCAGAGGTTGAAAATTCAAAATGAAATTCCGGGACAACGAAAATATAGAGAAAATTATTTTCTACATTTGTTACAGTTGTACCATACCCGAAAAATCGATTGTTTTTGAGTTATTTCATAAACATTTTTTTTTTGTATTTAAACCATTTTTTGAAGGGTGAAGATATTATCGGAGAGTGATGATTAAATACTTGATCGACGCGTATTTTCAAGGGCTATAACGTTCCCATTCGAACAAAAAATGTACGAGTTTTTTCTAAAGAGTTATTGAATTAAAACTGATTTTCCAAAATTTCACCCCACTTTTTCAGTCCCAAAATGAACTTGGACAAAACTAAAGCCTGGATTTTTCTGCACATTTCGTCTCACGGCGCCGACCTCGTAGAGGTTGTAGTTTGACATTAATCCACCCCCATCCCTTTTCATCCCCTGAAAAAACCCTACACCCCGATTTTTAGACAAACTTGGATTTAGCACCCGTGGCACCTACAAAATCACCTGTCAAAAAATTAGCCTTCTAATTTTTTTCCAATTGCGGGGTTTTTTCAGCGACACCACGACTGTACTATGGGTCTTTTGCTAAACTGAAATTCCAGCATAGAGAAGGACATGATCTGAGTTATCGACAATTGCAAGATTATGCGTTCGCAACCGGACACCCTGTATATGTGTATGCATGCTCATAAAGACTCATGTACCTTTCGTCTTCCGAGAAAATCTGTGTGTGCCTGAGCTATCGTGCCGCCGTTGCTACTTGCCCCGAGAGCAAAACGGAAGAGATGCGAGGGAACAACGAGGGCCCACGCACTCTTGTAAATCCTGCCGAGCAATGCTATACAGGGTCCACCACACCATCGCTGATCCCGGTAATATTCATTGAGTCAGCATGCACGCATGCACATGGTCTCTTGCAAGAAATGTCGCTGCGTTGTCTTTTTGCTCGTGCTCGGGAAGTGAAGTTGACAAATTCTCGTTCAACAGGAAAAAAAAGGATGACTCAATTTGGATAATGTGCCGGAAGTGTATCGGCACCTCGCGAGCGATGGAACGTCCAGAAAAGTCTCCAATACGGAAACGCAGAGTACATTTGACTGAGCAGAATGAAGATAATTAAATTCCGACCACGAAACACTCCAGAAAGTCTATTTTTTCGCTTCCCGTCATTGAAGCACAAATCATTAAGGGAGGTACTGTAACTGCCCATTTTCGATCGTTTTCTTGGAATTTTTTTACAGAAAGGTATAAAATAAATGGTCAGAAGAAATTTTAGGATTTATCAGGTATGTATTGAAGTATGTGAAAAAAATAATACAAAATGGCGGCGCACGAGTTGCTAAAGCACTACTGGTTTTAAGGCGTTACCCCACTTGTAGCGCAAAAAAGGCCTTTTTCATGAATTTTTTTAAAGAAAACTACAAAACTTTTTTAATCGATCAATATACCATCTTAAAGAACACATCTTGAAGAACTTTCAGTAATTTTTATATTGAAAAATATTACATTGTTTAATGGCAAATGGCCGTCAATGAAATAATGTTTTTATATACACGGTTTGCGGTGACCAACATTGCGGCGAAGTGGATCATCTGAAAAAACAATGCGGATGGATTTAGTCAAATATAAGTATAAACTAGTCTTTAATCGAAGGATTTTAAAAAATATTCATTTTTCACAAAATGGCGGACAGTCAAAGTTAATGGTTCGATTTTAACGAAAAAAAAAACGGCCGTTTTTTGGCTATAAAACGGCCATTTTTTTCGAAAAAAAAAAATCAAACGATTGAAGACTACATTTTTATGTATTAAATAAGCCTGCAAAATTTCCAGAAGATCGGTTCATTAGTGTTCGAGTAATCTTGGTCACCGACTTCAGAAATGCCATTTTGAGAAAAACGCGTTTAAAGTTTCAATTTCAGTTTACACGAAGAAAATATTTTTTTTTTGTAAACTTACATAGAGTCATCTAAAATGCAATAAAAAAATCGATTTTTTTCAAAATCGCAAGTGGGGGTAACCCCTTAAGCCAACCCTGTCCGCGGCACGGAGCGGGTTGAAATTCCGAACTTTGAATGCGGTGACGATGTAAAATTCCCAGTTTTAATGTTCCAAAATTCAAGATCGGGCTGGGTTGAAATTCCGAAGTTTGAATAACCAGAACACTTAAAACTCCGAAAAAATACTATCCCGAAAGATCAAAACGCCGAAAGAATTTTACACGAAAGACCAAAACTCCCAAAATCTGAACACCGTCAAAATAATTCGGCTATGAAAGTTTTAAAACTTTCCAAAATTTCAATAACTCAACGAAATATTTCAAGAATTTTTTTAAACTAAGAAATGATTTTTCGTCTATTTTTGAATTTGTGTAGACAATGTTATGCGTTTTACATTATTTCCAGTCAACTGTGTAGACTTTCGCTGGCATGATCTTGACAAGGGGCTGGGTTGAAATTCCGAAAGTTGAATCCTCCGATGGTTTAAAATTCCTAAATTTAATATTCCGAAATTACAAGATTCGTCAAGATCATGCCCGCGAAAGTCTATACAGTTGACTCTAAATGATGTAGAATGCTCATCTGCTAAAAAACCGTCATAACAAAAAATGCTGTTTTGAGATAAGTATGCCAAAAAAAATTTTTAAAAAAGATGAATAAATTTCACAATGAATAAAATCATTACCGGTTAATTTAGATAAATATTGACATCACAGCGTCCTCACGAAAGTGGAACAAAATTAAAATGCGTTGTTCTCAAAGCAGTGCTTGAACGGAGGAATTTGTTTTTTTCGTCACACAGTTTTTCATTATGAACGCAAATAAAGCGTTTTTCAAACACCGGCCTGTACAAACCATTGTATCCACCACATTTATAAATATTTTTCAATACAAAAATTGTAAAAGATACGTTAAACCATACCTTTTAACGTAAAAAAAAAACACCTATAAAACCCGCACACGTTTTTCCAAAAAGAATTCACGATAATGTCACTTTTTTCCGATCACGAGCTTGATCGGAAGCTTGACCCGTTTAAGGCGGTCCTCTAGTTTCTCGGGTCGAAAAATTCGATTTTTTTTTCATAAATCACATCTACAACATGTGTAGAAAATGTGCGCCTAAGGATTTTTCGATATTCGAAGTGGTTTACAAGTTACGGCCCTGGAACGGAGCAGGTAGACGGAGCAGGTATACTTTCAAACGCGTTTTTCTCGAAACACCATTTTTCGAAACGGTGACCACGATATTTCAGAAACTACTGCACCGATCTTGTTCAAATTTATACAGCATCTTTAATATGTCATAAGCCAGCGATTGAACTAGGATTATCATGATTGCTTCTATAGTTTTTTTTGTACGAGCGAAAAAACTTAAGAAAAAATGAGTAAAAAATAGAATGTAATTTTCAAAAGTGTATAAAAAAGTCAATTTTTGTAATTTAGAATTCTCTCTAGTTCTATCGCTAGTCTCAAATATGAAGATTAAAATGCCGTTTGGTTTTTTGATTTCAGATAAGCAGAACAGCCGCAATCTTGGTCACCATCAAGCACCTCTTTTACTTGATGTCTTCCTGTCGGCCACTGTAACTTTTATTCTATTATATATTTTGACTTCAAAAAATTTGTAAAGCTTATTTAAATGTTAATAAAGATTATGCAAAAACAATGAGATTGATTATTTCGATGCTTTGCCCGTAAAAAATTATTGAAAAAGCCGTAAAAAAACAGCCGAGAAACTAGAGGACCGCGTTAAAAAGTTTTTTTTTACATTGTTTCGTATTCGGCATTGAATTATCTCCATTCTGCTGACCTATAAATGGCATTTTCTGTTATTTCCAGCTTGCTCAATTTTCTTAGCGAATACTGCTCGTCACAAAAAAACACACCATTTTTTTCAAAGTCGAATGGAAAAACCTTTGATCGTCATATTTTTCTCCATTGCAAAATCTCCGCGCCAGATCCTCATAAACCTCGTGGCCCCCTTGTACCTGACACCCTGTATAGACATATGCCCGTATATCTGCGTGCAATATAATCGCGCAGGCTAAAGCTCTATCGACGCTTTGGCGCGCGTAATGCACACGTTCCTCTTCTCCTCCGCGCTCTTCTCGCGCGCCACATGAACCGGCAAAAACGCAGTATCGGTATGGCTATGCGCGGGTTTGCGGGGGAGGGTGGCTATACACGAAAAGTGCGGCGCGGCCCGACAGAGCGAGCGTTATGCGCGATCCCCGCGTTCGATTTCACTCCGCACCTAATGGCACAACAAATTGTCGTCTAGAGGCCATAACTCAAGGGATCCCTCTCTTGCTCTTTCACCCTCTTTTTCGAGGTCTTCGCGAAGACAAACGCCACGCGGTAATGCTCCGAAATACATGCAATGCCGTGATCCACCGCAACCCGCTCGGATGATGATCGCGCGATCGCACAATCTAACAAACTGCCGCAATGCTACGTAGATAAGAGTACGTAATAATTATGATAATAATGATGATGATGACGACAATAATAATGATAACAATAATAATAATAATGATGATGATGATGATGATGATGATGACGACAATAATAATGATAACAATAATAATAATAATAATGATGATGATGATGATGATGATGATGATGATGATGATGATGATGATGATGATGATGATGATGATGATGATGATGATACCGTCGATGGTGATAATGGGGAATATGATGATGATAATAGTGATAATAATGTTGATGATGATGATAATGATGATGATGATTAAGATGATGATGATGATGATGATGATGATGATGATGATACCGTCGATGGTGATAATGGGGAATATGATGATGATAATAGTGATAATAATGTTGATGATGATGATAATGATGATGATGATTAAGATGATGATGACGATTTATTACGCAAATTTTTGGAAAGTGAAACATTTGCCTAAAAAATCGTCAGATAATTGTTAATAACAAATGTACTATACAATGTAAAAAAAAAATCCTACGTACTTCCATAGACAGTGTATTTTTCAAGATATATTCAACATTACAAGTGAATCGGTTGAAAATTGTCAGAGTTATGTTACCGGCCAACTTAAAAAATGCAGTTTTAAGATAAACGCCGCACAGCCCCCATTTTGAAATTGATCGCTTCAAAAAAATTATTGTATACAGTCACTGACATGTATGATAAACACCCTTTTTTGCAATCTCGATTTATTAAGTAGTTTTTCTGGAAAACAAAACCCCAAAAAGCCTATTTTTTCGCCCTCTAGAGTGGCCTAAGGCCTTAAAGATGACGATGATTATTATTATGATGATGATGATTATTGTGATCA
The DNA here is from genome assembly GCA_944452715.1 of Ophion slaviceki. NCBI lineage: Eukaryota > Metazoa > Arthropoda > Insecta > Hymenoptera > Ichneumonidae > Ophion > Ophion slaviceki. The sequence continues at coordinate 2,492,300 of OX101787.1, forward strand.
TGATCATGCTGAATATGATGATGGTGATAATAGTATGAATAACAACAATAATCATACTGATGACGAATGTGATGATTATTATCATGATGATGATGATTAAGATGATGATGATGATGATGATAATGATGACGATGATCATGAAGGTGATGCTAATGTGAAGATAATGATAATAATAAAAGTATATGAAAAACAATAATAATAACATAATGAAAAAAAAAACGTAGGAGACGGGGGTACGTATAGAGGGCATTTATACTGATGTCCGTCGTGCAGATCCGTGCGGAGACGTTTATCCGCGAATAAGGACGCAAGCGAAAAACGACCGACCAAAGAACGACCAAAGGGCTCTTATATATGTCTATAAACATATATATATATACACATGCGTATACACATGATGCTTGCGGTATTAACTCCCGACATGCACCCAGTTGCATTGTTATGATAATGTATTTAAATATCAACGGTGCCGGGGCTCTCCGGCAGTAGCGTACGAGATCTCCACCAATCTCTGTTATTATTGAATATACTGAGCGGACGCTTATGCGGGTATATATATATATATATATATATATATATATATATATATATATATATATATATATATATATATCAATGGGGACGTGTCTAAAGGTAAGCGCCCCCTTAGGGACGGATACCTGACAAGCTCGAAATTCCTTGTCCATAATTGAAAAATAAATATACACGTATTTTTTTGCGAGCTATTTTTTTAAAGCTACTGGACATTCCGCCTTTTTGGCGACAATACGAGAGAGACATTATTCGCCATGATCGAGGATTTTTATTCGATCAAGGGCGAGAGAGAAACAGAGAGAGAGAGAGAGAGAGAGAGAGAGAGAGAGAGAGAGAGAGAGAGAGAGAGCGAGAGAGAGGGAAATTTTTTCCTCAGTACACGAGACATCGATGCGTCTCCATTTTTCTCATTCGAGGTGAGATCGATTGGTGGTTTTCAGTTTGCGACTGAGTCCAACCACTTGGAGAAACACGAGCGCTTGAAACAACGACGAGAATTCGAGTTTGTTGGAAGCGCGCTTCGAAAACATCAGTCGCCGCAATCCGTCTTCGTTGCTACGTCTGACCGTTGCGCGGACGTATCCACTGGCCGGACGAGCGTCGGCGAACTTTCGATTCCTCGGTTTTTTTTTTTTTTTTTTTTTTTTCACCACTCGTCCTTTTCTTCCTCGCGGTGATTCGGGTCGCTCCGTCTCGTCACTTGCGCCAATACGTATAATTGGAAAACTCTTGTTTCGCATATGTATATGGCCATATCCACTTTATTTCAAACAAACGCCGTGAATTTTCATTTTAACGAGACCCCCATCCCTACGAAGTTCAACTGACGTTTCGGGATTTAAATTCGAAAATTCCTGACAAGTTAATTTCCCGGAGGTATTACGGGCGCCAGTCCGCTATTTGATTACTTGCAGACGAAGTTTCGTTGTTTTTTTTTCTAAGTTCATACGTTTAAAACAAAAATTAGGAAGCGCGTTTAACATCATATTCAATTTATGGGTGTTGTATTAATTAAGGGACGGTTCTGCCTTGTTGGGCTAAAAAATGTTCGATTTTTCACCAATTTTTCATGCGGAAAGTATTAAATATACAATGTTGATATTTGGTATGTTGACTAAACGGTCTTTATTCAATATCAAAATATTTTTTAAATTTTGACAAAACATGGCGGTGGGAGTGGGGGGAGCCGCGTACGTCGGTGCGCGGGCGATGACATTCTTCCCTTGCGGAAGTCCCAGAATCTAGAAGAAAAATTGAAAAACAAAAAAATAGTGAGCGATCAGAAGGAAGTTTGTTTTTTTTTCAAAAATTTTCATATTTTTTTGCTAACTATTTTTTTATTTTTCAATTTTTCTTCTTGATTCTAGATCAACTTATACACAATATTGTACAAAGTGAAAATATGTTTGATATTTTTGCTTCAGATCACCTGTCCGGGCTTAGGACTTCCGCAAGCGAAGAATGTCATCGCCCGCACACCACTCTCACCACCATGTTTTTTCGAACTTAAAAAAATATTTTGATGTTCAATAAAGACCGCTTGATCAACATACCAAATATCAACATTCTACATTTAATACTTTTCGCATAAAAAATTGGTGAAAAACCAAACATTTTTTAGCCCAACAAGGCAGAACCTTCCTTTAAAGATAGTTCAGATAAATATTAACTTTATACTCAATTAAATAATATTTATATAATAATAACCCAAATAAAGCGGAAAAAGTTGCGATTCTATGTTTTAAATTTTAATATTTAATAATCGCAATAATCATAATAATATAATACAAATAATAATAGGATATATTAATAATAATAATAATATTAACAATAAATTGAATTGTTAATAATTATTAGTACTAGAAACGGATAATAATATAATTATTTACGATTTATTTATTTCACAAAATAGCTCGTAACTATATTGATATAATAATAATGACAATAATAATTATTATAAATTTGTAAATATTTATCATTCATTAATTTTATAAGATAAATTGTATCAATAATAATATCAATAATATTTTTACTTATATACTATTTTTATAATATTATTATAATATTATAATATACTATTTTTTAATAATACTTAAAACATGACAGTAAAAATAACTTTCACATGTTCCGTCGTGTCCATTACTGGGTGACACCCGAAGAAGTGTCGGCCTTCGCGAGTGCCACCGAGCATTATCGTTCCGGACAGGAAAATCTAGCCGAATCCACCAGGGTAGACGAATGTTTCGTAGTGCAAACAGTCCAAGTTGCCTACAGCAACAAAATCTGATGATAATAATATACAAAAAAGAATACTATAAAATAAAAAAAAATATAAAATCAAAGTAAATAAATCTATGTAATAAAAAATGATAAATTTTATAATAATAATCCAAAAAATGATTGAAATTTATCCTTTAATTCCATTAATTTACATATGTCAACACGTTCGATCACATATCCCGAGGATACTCGTGACAAAATTAATTTACAGGAAATCTTCGCGACCTCACGTGACGATTTCTCCGCGAGTAATTGTGTGCAATGTCGGAGTAGTTATTATATGAAAAACCAGACGAGGCTTGATAGCCCTGGGAAAATGGCAGAAAAATGACGACCTCGAGAAAGAGAGAAAGAGAGAGAGAGAGAGACCAGGGAGAGATATACAATTAGGATAGCATCCGTCACGGAATCTGTCATCGCGCGAGGGATCAAGGGCGAGAAGCGATATTCTTCGATCTTGCGAAACGAGACCGCGAAGAAATGCCCCCGAGGATCATGGCCTCGCTGTTGTCGTTCGATCCTCACGCTCGGGGATTTCTCGCGTTTCTCAGCTGGCCAGCATTGAAATTCAAAGAATATCACTCACGCCACCGGTTTTCATCGACTGCGATCGAGAAAGAGAGAGAGAGGAGGGGGCAGTGTCGAGAGTGCTTAAGAAAGTGGCAGCCAGACAAGTCGCACGCGGTGCGAATGAACGAGAATACCGACGTGCGTACACCCTAGAAATCCACAGGTCATTCCAAGCTGAAGCATCTAAAAAGCCTCCAGTGTCTGGCGACTGGGCGCTATTTTCCTTTCCAGCCGTATTCACCGCAACCCTGAAGTAATAATACCCGGGCTTCTCCCTCGACCGGGACTCGTAAACCCTTAAGGGGGTATCCATCTCTGGAAACTAAAAAAACACGTTTTTTTTGCATATTGTTATAGTGTGAACTTTCAAGAATAGTTTAACGTGCATCATGTGCGAATTTAACAATTTTTTTTCCGATGAAAAAGTGATTCACTTATAAAATTAATTGCACATTTATTTAGTATGAATATCAAGCTGTTAGAAAATATATATATTTTTTTCGATGTACAAAATGGCCGACTACTCGAAACTTCTCCAAACAGCTTTTTTCCAATTGGCGTGACAAATAACTTCAACAATTTTCACTCGATTTACTTCAAATTTAAAAGTTATGTTCCTAATTGCATTTCGCAGAGAAGTACGTACGGAATTTCTGATTAATCGAAAACTTTTCATTCTATGAGCAGTTTATGAGCAGTTATAACGAAATTTTTCACTGAAAATTCATTTCTTAAGTTCAAATACCTACAACTTTTGAATAAAACAATATTTTTTTAAATTCTGTGCGTACCCCTCTAGGTATTCTAATGTAGATTAACGAGAATTTTTGTTTTTTGTTTTAGGTGAAAAATTGTGGATGCTAAATGTCACGCCGCGGATCGGCTAAAAAAGACAACAAAAGAAAATATTAGTAGTTGGCCATTTTATACATCGAAACAATATATATATATATGATGGATTCTCCGTCAATTCAGCCACTTTTTTTCAACCATCTCACATCTGCCCCATAATTGGTCATATCAAAGTACTACTAAAAGGCATTCTATGTGAAGTTTTTCCGATTTTTTAATTCAACATTTTAGAAAATGTCGTTTTTTTCCAAATGAATATATCTCGGAAACTAGAAGTAACTGAAAAAAATGTCTATACATAAAAGTTGTAGTTTTGTGTTAGCTATCGAGCGGACGACTTGAAATGATTTTTACGTTCCGGTAACGCTGATTTTTTACCAAAAAAGCAGAAAATTATTTTCTTATTCAAAAACGGCCATTTTTTTGCTGAAAAAATTACAGAGTCTTCCAGTATGCCTGACGATATCGCAAAAAAATCGTCAGACATACTGGAGGACTGTAATTTGTTCAGCCGAAAAAAATGGCCGTTTTTGAATAAGAAAATAATTTCCTGCTTTTTTGGTAAAAAATCAGCGTTACCGGAACGTAAAAATCATTTCAAGTCGTCCGCTCGATAGCTAACACAAAACTACAACTTTTATGTGCAGGGATTTTTTTTCAGTTACTTCTAGTTTCCGAGATATATTCATTTGGAAAAAAACGGCATTTTCTAAAATGTTGAATTAAAAAATCTGAAAAAATTCACATAGAATGCATTTTAGTAGTACTTTGATATAACCAATTATGGGGCAGATCTGAGATGGTCGACAAAAAAGTGGCTGAATTGACGTGATTTCGTTCGTGATTGGAATAAGGCAGTAGGGGAGAAGCTTGGCTTCAATGTGCAGCAAAGATTTTGTAAAAATTGAAACATTGACCGAGTTAGGACGATTTTTGTGAAGGGTCAGAACCTACTACGCTACGGCGTGGTGGCCCCGCTGCGAGTGACCCTCTTTTCTTTTGCGTTTTTTTCGAAACTGTTTTGTGAAACGGTGTAAAGCATATCTCAAAATCTATTCGTCCGATTTACTTCAAATTCCAACAGAGCATAGTTTATAACATTTTCTATCGTATGACCGAACGATCTTTTCGATCTATTTATCCGTTTGTTAATAACAAATAATTAAAGTTGTTTTTTAGTCCGAAATCAAACGTTTTTTTCTACAGTTAGCCATTTTCGTGATTTTCAAAATGTCAAAGAACTATACGTTCATACGACAGTTTGATTATTAAGGCGAGATATACATTTAGAACGATAAAAAATCGATTTCTTTTATTTCTTCTTTAAACGATAGAACTATGTATGCCACATATTTTCCCAAAGTTTCAAAGCGAAATTCGAAAAACTCCAAACGTTACAGCCCGTCAACGCTGTGCCTCACCGCTCGGATTCGGAGTGAGCGTGAACTTCAAACGCGTTTTTCTCAAAACTGCATTGTCGAAATTGGCGTTGAGGATTACTCAAAAACTGTTAAGCCGATTGAGTTGAAACTTGGTAGAAATATTGGTATCTTCTACTTGACGAGAATTGTTTTTGAAAAATTGGAAAAAAAAACGACTTTTTTAATCCACATTTTACAGAAGTGTTGCGTGAAATATTGATATTTTTTTGCAAATGCGTGCCATTTTCTTAAATGTGCATTTTCTTCATTTTAATTACCGTCACATAGAAACTATACATGTTCTAACTGAAAATTGTTTGAACTTTTTTGCAAATGAAAGTCTACAGGAAGCTAGACTGCACGCCGATTGGCAAGTCCCGCGGCGACCTTGCTGTAACACTCTGCCACAGCTCCGTCATTTTGATGATGAATTAATTTAAAAAAAATGGTTTGTATACTCAAATGTACTACTAAAGTATACCTAAAGTTTGATAATTGTAGAATAATTATTTCTTAATTTAAAAATCCCTCAATATTGCTTATTTTTTCCTGTCTAAATGGATATTCCGCCTTAAATAAGAAATTTTTTTTTTATTTTTCCCTTTAGATGAGTCTAGTTGTCAGTACCGTGGATTGGGGTTACTTTGAAAAAAACTTTGTCTTGTGTTTAAATTCAAATTACGAAGTTCCCGAAAGCGACCGAAAATTTTTTGAGGTTGGCAAGCCTGTATGTCTCTTTGTCATCACTCAGATGCGGCATGAACGAACGGGTTTAATCGACCGTAAAAATATAAAAAAATGTAAGTAATGTATTTAAACTATTCGTTATGCTCAAATAACTTAAAAAATAAGGAGTTGAGTGTTGCAATGACATGTTTTTGGTAAGAATCGCCTTGTCAGATGTTTATTAAACTACATCATTATGCTTTGTTGTGTGGCATAACCTCAAAAACATATTTTTTGGTAGACAGTTGTTTCGGTGGGGTGTCTTTGATCATGTCGACGGGGATCATTGATCATTTGTCAATTTCACCCCACTCATTATCTTTATTGCTAGGCTCGGAGTATTCTCAGGGATTTTCGTCTTTTGATAATTTTTTAAGTCGTAGGTATCAATTGTAGGTTAAGGCGTTACCCCCACTTGTAGCGCAAAAAAGGCCTTTTTCATGAATTTTTTAAAAGAAAACTACAAAACTTTTTTAATCGATCAATATACCATCTTAAAGAACACATCTTGAAGAACTTTCAGTAATTTTTTTATTGAAAAATATTACATTGTTTAGTGGCAAATGGCCGTCAAAGAAATAATGTTATTATATACACGGTTTGCGGTGACCAACATTGCGGCGAAGTGGATCATCTGAAAAAAATGCGGATGGATTTAGTCAAATATAAGTATAAACTAGTCTTTAATCGAAGGATTTTAAAAAATATTCATTTTTCACAAAATAGCGGACAGTCAAAGATAATGGTTCGATTTTAACGGAAAAAAACGGCCGTTTTTTGGATATAAAACGGCCATTTTTTTTCGAAAAAAAAATCGAACGATTAAAGACTACATTTTTATGTATTAAATAAGCCTGCAAAATTTCAAGAAGATCGGTTCATTAGTGTTCGAGTAATCTTGGTCACCGACTTCAGAAATGCCATTTTGAGAAAAACGCTTTTAAAGTTTCAATTTCAGCTTACACGAAGAAAATATTTTTTTTTTTTTTGTAAACTTACATAGAGTCATCTATTCCGGGCATAAAAAAAACTGCACTTCAAATTGCACTTAAAAAAAATGCAATTAAAAAAAATCGATTTTTTCAAAATCGCAAGTGGGGGTAACCCCTTAAGAAATGTTCGTATTCTGCTCGGTAGGAACATTTCTTAACCGACAATTCTGCAATTCTATACCAAATCACACTAATTGTAAGACAAAAAATATCAAATCGTTATTTGATTTTTTTCTTGTTGTCAGTCGTAAATTGTAAGACAAAAAATATTAAATTGTTATTTTATATTATTCATCTTACAATTAGTGTGATTGGTACGTGACTTAGTTAAAGTGAAACATGTTTCTAATGAAACCAATGTGATCTCGTTTTGTGATTTAGATACCTAGGTAGACATAAGTATTACAACTTATTTTTGCTAGTTTTTTAATGCTTCGAAGTTTATGGACGTGTTACAGCATAAATAAATATAAAATACCAGTTTTTTATCAATAAAATTGATTTTGAAAAGTAAAGGTGTAATATTTGTTCGATTAAGGGGCTATCCCAGTGTGACGCTTCCGAAAATTCGATTGATATCATTTATATCAATATCATATTATCTTGCAAAAATCGATAGTTAAATCTTTAAACGCGTTTTTCTCGAAATGAGATTTTTCAAATTTGCTGACATTGTAATTCAAAGAGCAATTATCCGATTGACTTGAAATTTGAACTGAGTACTCTTGAATATATTTACTGTACAGTGACGTAGGCTATTTTTAATTGGATGAAAATTGACGACTTGGTATTGAAAAAAACGACCATTTCATAGGCAAGAAAACAGATCTTTTTCATAACTACGCCATTTTGTTAGATTTTGATATTTATTGAAAATCCTACATCATTGTATAGGAAGTACCTTCCAGTTTAACGACATTTTTTTCCTTTTTCTGTTTCAGCTACTCAATCGGCCGGAATCACGTCAGCAGTGGAGGAACTTTTTTTTGCCGCCTCTGAAGGCAGCGTATAAGTCGCTTGGATCTCAATACTTCTCTATGAAAAAATTATGTAATATAGGTCAAATATAGCCAAATATATTCTTTATTTTCCGAAACATTTAATTAAGTACTTTTCTTCAAAAACATTCCCGAAAATGACCGAAATTTTCTGCGTTCACACTGGTATAGCCCCTTAAAGTAACCCCAAAACAATAAAAATCGTTGTAACTTTCCATCCCGTTGACCGTTCTTTTTCTTCTCTAGGAAAACTCTTCCTTTATGAGGTTACTTGCGATTCTCATTAAGAAAAATGGGGGTATCAAAGTGACCCCAATCTCGGTATAACTTTGATCACGACAAATTCTTTGTTTTAATATTTTAAATTTCAATTTGGAAGATAAAAATACTAATAAAAGTTGATATGCCCATTAAAAAAATTTTTTTGCGATATTATTTAAATGGATTAATTTTAATTTCAATTTTTTTAAAGTAACCCCATCCACGGTACCAGCTAAACCGATCAGCCCTGCAGCAACGGCAGCGCCTTCTATAAACATCCACAAATAAATTCTTCTATAAATAAGCCATTATTTCTTCTATAAATAAGCCTCCTATAAATAAATAATTCCTCCATTGTTTATGAATATTTCTCAACGAAAAAAAAACTCAATGTTGGCAAGACCATGTGTCAATTGTGTGTAAAGCCCCGATCTCGTCATCCCGAAATTTTCATCAGAAAAAAAAAGTTAATCCTCGTAATCTCCTCTCCCCGTGACGCGTTTTCTTCCCTCATTTATTTCATCGCAAAATACGACAAATCCTGAGTAAGACAGCGTTCACGACTCGTCCACGAGAAACCACGCTGTGTCTCCCAGCTTCGTATTCGTTTATTGAGCCTGAATAGCCGCTAGCCTCGCCGGACTTTTCAAGCGCACAGACGCCTGTGCGCGTTATCTCCACCATACGAAAAAAGGAAAAAATTAAGCAGCGATCTAATAATCAAGTACGTGCTCGTACTACCTTAAACGTGTGGCGTTGGAGCTCCACCGCTGGAACTTGACGACGAATGATACGCGTACGCGCTATATATGCCCTCAAGTTGGCATATACACACGCAGTATGGAATCGTCCGCGATGGAAAATTTACGATTGCGTCTATAAAGAGAGGATATAGGCGGGCGTCAAACTCGCGTCCGACGAGACGCCCCGATGGCGCGGCAGTTTCTCTCTCTCTCTCTCTCTCTCTCTCTCTCTCTCTCTCTCTCTCTCTTTCTCTATCGCCTTCGCCTGCCATGAGATCGCGGTAAAACTAATAAATAATACATTTCTGATACGGGTGGTCATCGTCGAGTGTGTATGGCCGCGAGAGATCGAGAGAATCGCGGCAAGAAAATGTCCCGCGCCGCCTTTGATGCCAACAGAAACAACTTGCACTCACACTCGTGTGTGTATATATATATATATATATATATATATATATATATATATATATATATATATATATATATATACAGACAAACGACAAAGACAACACCGATGGAGATCGACTACAGAGGCCAATACGAGAGACAGAGAGAGACAAGAGAGAGAGAGAGAGAGATCGACGCACTCGCGCACAACGTACAGTAAAACTTAACCTGCGATCATTCTCTGTATAAATGCATACCTGTATATGCGTGTACACAGATACGTATGTACAGCCATCTCTGTCCAGGAATGTCGGCATCCTCATTAAGCCGGTATAATGTCGGTATATCCTTAATACGTACACGTACCTATGTACGTGCAATGCACGCATACATATGTGTGTATGTGTGTATGAAGAAAAGACATATTGAGCTCGTTGCCTTTATGTAATGTTGGCTGTCAGTACATTTGGCTATTTTCAGGACAATTTAAAATGTTTAAAAAACAATCCGTGGGTATTGGAAACAAGACGGTTCTTGCAATCATATGTCTTAAAAATCACCTTTGTGCAGGCATATATATATATATATATATATATATATATATATATATACAGGGTGTCCTGTTATGAATGAATAATGCTTTATGTTACTTCTTGAAAAAACTCATCTGCCCTTGGTTTTTCATTATTATATTATAACTTTGTATAACTTTTTAAAGTCATGGCCACGATATGTGTAGTACATTTTTTTTCACCGCAGGCTATCAAAGTCAGATGTTCGAATTGGTTTGTATGAAAATTCAGCATAAGATCGTTTTTCATAAAGTTTCCTTAACACTTAAGGTTAAAACGAAAACTTTTCTAGATAAAACACATAACTAAGAGTATTTTTTTCTAAACCGGGACAAAAAAGTCATCATTTGTAGAAATGACATGCGAAAAATCAAAAGGAGGTGATTTTTATCTCAAAACTGTGGGACTTTTACTGAACTGAAATTCCAGCATATAGGAGGACATGATCTGACCTATCGACAGTTGCAGGATTTTCCATTCATAACTGGACACCCTGTGTATATATATATATATGCAATAAAGTACGCGCAAGGCCACGAGGAGTTGCTGCGCGACTTTCGTTGATGCATTTACGGTGGAGAACTCTCTCTCTCTCTCTCTCTCTCTCTCTCTATCTTTGAATAGTATGCTTCGTCGTGGATGGATATTTTTCTTCTCTTTTTCCGACAGTTATGCGTATACCTGCACGCATGCAAATATATATATATATACCAGGTGTGTAAGTATGAAACCGGAATTTGCCCATAGGTGGCGCTAGATGTCGATGCAGTTACCGACACATCACGTCAGCGGTGTCTTGTTATTGTATTGATATCCGACAAAGATTTCCAACTCACATTAACACGAGCTTCATTCAGTAGCATTAGTTTATTAGAGATAAACATGTCGAGTTTTGTGCCAACAAATTACGATTTGCGGACAGCACTACTTTTCTGTTTTCATCTGAAGAAAACCGCAGCCGAATCGCATCGAATGCTTGTGGAGGCGTTTGGTGAGCATGCTCTCGGTAAAACACAGTGTTTCGAGTGGTTCAAACGGTTCAAAAGTGGCGATTTTGACGTGAGGAACGAAGAACGTGGAAGACCACCGAAAAAGTTTGAAGACGCTGACCTGCAAGCCTTGTTGGACGAAGACGACGCTCAAACACAACAACAACTGGCGGATCAGTTAAAGGTGACCCGAGAAGCCATCTCCCTTCGGTTGAAAGCCATGGGAAAGATACAAAAGGTGGGGAAATGGGTTCCATATGAACTCAACGAAAGACAGCAGGAAAACCGCAAAACATCATGCGAAATGCTGCTCGCCAGGTTCAAAAGAAAGACATTTCTCCATCGAATTGTGACTGGCGATGAAAAGTGGATATATTTCGAAAATCCTAAGCGCAAAAAGTCATAGGTTACTCCGGGTGAACCATCAACATCGACGGCAAGACCAAACCGCTACGGACGAAAGACAATGCTGTGTGTTTGGTGGGATCAGAAGGGCGTAATCTACTACGAGCTGCTGAAACCTGGGGAAACTGTCAATACTCAACGCTACTGACAACAAATGATCGAGTTTTGCGTGAAAAACGACCAGAATACCAACAAAGACAACACAAGGTGATTTTGCTGCATGACAATGCACCAGTACACAAAGCAAAACAGGTCCAGGAAACGATAGAGTCGTTCCGTTGGGAGATTCTTCAGCACGCGCCCTACTCACCGGACCTTGCCCCATCCGATTACTACTTGTTTGCATCGATGGGACACGCACTTGCTGAGCAGCGCTTTACTTCTTACGAAGATGTACGAAAATGGCTCGATGACTGGTTTGCCTCAAAAGAGCAACAGTTCTTTTGGCGCGGAATCCACAAATTGCCAGAAAGATGAGAAAAATGTATAGATAGCGACGGACAATACTTTGAATAAGTTACTTTGTATCATATCATTACAATAAACGTGTTTTTTCTGTACAAAAATTCCGGTTTCATACTTACACACCTGGTATATATATATATATATATATATATATATATATATATATATATATATATATATATTAGGTGTAGTAAAACGAAATCCATTATTTTTGCAATGGATGGCTTTGGTAATCTGTATCTCGCGTTCTATAAGTGCGATCGGATTACGCTAGATGGCGTTAGAAAGATAAGATTTCGTACTAAAATAAACATCTCGGACAGTCTTGTGATTGCTTGACTCAATATTGTTTGAGCGCGCGTCAAAGATGGCCACCAGCAAAGTGAAAATACGCCTGTAGTAAGATTTCCTTACTAAGGTTATATTTTGTAAATGTAGTGCCCAATGGACTCGTACAGTATAGTAATTTTATATGAAGTCTTTTAATATCTTCGACGCGTAACAATGAAGCGCCGATATACGACTTGCAGCTCGACCATGCGTTCTTGTTAACGGTTCCGCATGGACTGTCTCCAAGAAAGCCAAACCCCTTGCAGGCCCTTCATCTCGTCCTTTGTCGTCTAGGAAGGCGTCATCCAGCGGCCACGTGCCTCTCAAGTGTTTACGCTCTCGCGCTGCGCGAGCTCGGTATCCGATAACCGCCTTCTCGGATGAAGCCCGAAAATGTTTACTTCACTCGGCCTCCCTGACCAACCTAGGTCGTCCTCGACCTTTTTTCCGCCCAAGGTGTTTGCTAAAATTGAAAAATCGCAACCCCTTATTACACACACATCAAGCACTAAGGTGTGGGAATGGCGATAACTGCGTCTCAATGAAGACTTCATTTGGGAGTGATCAGTTCCTTCGAAAGTGTTCATCGATAACAATTATGACCACGAGTTGATTAGTTCGGGAAGGTATTCGGACAGGAAATTGGTTACGGTTGCTGGCCTTGCCATGTGCCGGCTGCAGACTGAGAGGGCAACCGGCCTTCTCAGCCCTACGGCACCCTGACTCCGACCACCTTCTTACGGTTGCTAGCCTTGCCACGTGCCGGCTGCAGACTGAGAGGGCAACCGGCCTTCTCAGCCCTACGGCACCCTGACTCCGACTACCTTCTTACGGTTGCTAGCCTTGCCACGTGCCGGCTGCAGACTGAGAGGGCAACCGGCCTTCTCAGCCCTACGGCACCCTGACTCCGACTACCTTCTCACGGTTGCTAGCCTTGCCACGTGCCGGCTGCAGACTGAGAGGGCAACCGGCCTTCTCAGCCCTACGGCACCCTGACTCCGACTACCTTCTCACGGTTGCTAGCCTTGCCACGTGCCGGCTGCAGACTGAGAGGGCAACCGGCCTTCTCAGCCCTACGGCACCCTGACTCCGACTACCTTCTCACGGTTGCTAGCCTTGCCACGTGCCGGCTGCAGACTGAGAGGGCAACCGGCCTTCTCAGCCCTACGGCACCCTGACTCCGACTACCTTCTTACGGTTGCTAGCCTTGCCACGTGCCGGCTGCAGACTGAGAGGGCAACCGGCCTTCTTGGTCGTGACCTCCGCCCAGACTCCACGGGACTCGGCCCTAGTCCTGCCTCGCCAGCGCTCGTCGTAGCACTCAATCTCGACCACAGATTGCATCTCGGGGCCACTGACCTGCGGCCCGTCACCAGATGACGAAACGTACGCGCGGGCTTACTGCGTGGCGTCGAAGGTGACCCATCTCCGCAAGCCGCGGACCGCTACCATGCTGTGTTGATTCACCTTGTCACCTTGAAGGGCCCTTTTGCCTTCGTGACCAGTCTCCTGCTCTGCCCGTCTGCAACAGGACTCGCTTCTACCATGACGGCATCGCCCACTCCGTACGTAGGCTGCTTAAACCGTCGGGTGTCGAAAGCCCTCTAACGTTGCCTCTGCTCTGCATCCATGGATGCCTCAGCAGCCTCCCTCAGCCCCCTCAGCTCCCTCAGCTCGACCTGGTCCAATGCACCGTGAATCCCTGCCAGTACTTTAGCCTCGGCCATACTGCCCGGTTATAGCCAAACAGGAGCTGAATTGGTGACGTGCGCGTACTTCTGTTGGTAGGAGAGTTGATAGCACTCTGGACCTTCTCTGCGTTGTCGTCCCAGTTTTCCCCTGCTTCCCCAGCACAGGTAGCTGCAAGCGAACTTAAAACTGCGCCGTTCATTTGCTCACAGTGCCCATTAGCACATGACGTTGCCACAGCGTTGGGTATGTGATTTACATCATACTCCTCGTAAGAGGTCTCGAATGAATGCGACGTGAAGGCCACCCCTCTGTCGCTCATTACCCGAGTCGGTACCCCGAATATTGCGATTAATTGAATCAGTGCTCTTATCACCCTCGCCGTGGAGGTATCGCGGACAGGTTTAAGGACACAAGATTTAGTACAACCATCCCCATGGTGCGTACTTGTATCTCCCCACGCCTACTGCGCGCCCATGATCCAACATGATCGAGATTTATCGTATGGAATGAATAGTAATTGCATCTATCGGGTGCAATAGTCCAGGCTTGCGCCCGGTTGACCCATTCACAATCAAACAGTTTCGACGTGCGTTTACGTATTTAACCAATGGTAACCAATCATTTGCCCGTATCTTTTCCGGCATTCTTTTAAGCGCGAAATATCCTTGTTCATCGTGGCATATTCGCACCACGTTAAAGCGTGACATTCTTGGTACGGACCATTTCTTATCTGTGTCAGTCTTTCGAAAAAACAACACCGCCCTTAAAGTCATACTTGTCAAAGTATTGTTTCGTTTCCGGTTGGGTTTCGCCAGATTCTAATTTTTCGAATGACCTCGATGTCTACGATCCAAAGCTTGAGCCACCTTAATCTTTTCGCTTTCCGTAATATCGATAGCACAACAATCAATTGGATTCCCACTTAAAGTCAACGTGAGCTACTTAAGTGCCTGGGCGATATACAATCTCAAAATTGTGATCCCGCCAACATACCCGCTAACGAGCGACTCGCGGTGGCATTTTCCTTTTATCTGCTGTGCGCGCATGGCACTCCAATCATTCATCACCGTGAATTTGATTCCTAGCGATTAAACTCGGAACGCTTTCAATTCCATGAATACCGCCAGTGTTTCTGAATCGTTCGATATTTTTGTTCTATAGAAGTTGTCTTTCGACTAAATTATGCGACTACGCGTTTTCCCTCTCTATGTGTTTGAATAAGTATAGCCTCCAGATCCATCGCGCTCGCATCTGTGCGTACTTCGATTTCCCTCTCAGGGTCGTAAATTGCTAGAGTGGGTCTGTTCACTAGTATCGTTCTTATTTCGCCTATTGCTTCGCTTTCCCTCGGTCCCCACGACCAAGGGATGTCTTTGCGCAACAAGTTTGTTGAGGAGCAACGATTTCCCGCAAAATCTTTAATAAAAATACCGAAATATCCCGCAAGATCTAAAATTGTCCGAATTGTTTTAAATTCGTAGGATCCCTGACTTTTATAATGGTCTCGCTTTTGTGAGTCCCTGGTCGAATCCCTTCTCCCGAAATTTCCCGTCCTAAGTATTCAATTTAATTTTTTTTTTTGGGCAAATGTTCAGTTGGTCAAATTTAAGGTCAAATTTCTCGCCTGAAGAGCGTTAAGAACTATCTCTAATTGTTCGACCCCAGAACATCATCTATGTATCCCAAGGCACATCTTCCTTAAACACAGTCGGGGATTTGGCCATCTGAAAGGCATTCACAAGAGTTCCCATTGCTCATTCGGCATCACAAAAGCAGTATCCTCAACGGAATCGTGATGCACGTGGATTTAGTAGAGTCCGGATTTAAAATCCAAACATGTAAAAACCCGTTGTTTTGCAAAGCTGATCTATTTTATCGTCAGTTATGGTTAATGGATATTGAATACCTTTAGTAATTTCAATGAGATTTCTATATATTTTCGGGTTTGCCAATTTTTATCGCATGAGTACGACGCGACGGGACTGCCACAGGACGACGTACTCATACGAACAATGCCGCTTCTCTCTAGTTCGGCTACTATTATCTCGACTTTGTCCCGATCGGCTTTAAAGAGGCAATACGGCCCATGGAAAACAGTAACTTCAGTAGTTAATTCAATTTTCACCTCCGCTGCATCGTTTTGCCTAATTCTTTCATGTGGAATAATGTTGCCGATAATTGTTCGGTAGTGATAATAATTTTGTTTTATTACTCGCGTCACGATGTTCGCACCAAATATCACCAGATTGACACCTATCACCTCAACTTCTACGTTATCGGGTTTTTTAGCCAGTTTGTCCGAAGTAACCATCACTCTGAACGCATCTGATATTGCCTTAATATCAGCCTTAAGCAAAATATCTCGTCCGATAAGAATTTCCTTCGTTAATTGGTCATCGGCAACAATAAAAACTTTTACTTTAAGGAAAGTCATCCATGCGGACCTTCATTCTCGATAGAGTAATCAGGAGAACTATTGCGTGGTCTAATGCTAGCAAGGTTTTCCCCGTGTCTTTAATTTTTGTTGTTGAAACAGCCTACTAGGCCCTCCCGGTCAATAGAGCAGTTACTTCCCAAATCAATGCTACAGATCTTTTCTCGGTTGCCTAGGACGTATTTCTCGAGTGGTTTGTTTACTTAGGTCGCTGCGATCTCGAATACGTCCAGCGAGAATACGCCCTGCTATGCACCGAGGCGGCCCCCTCCTGCGAGGCTGCTCCTCGCCGCCCAGCCATGCTTTCTTCTCACATCGTCTAGGCTGTTTTTTCTTTGCTCTACCGAAGGACGCTTCTTGTCCTTCTCTACCTCGTACGTTTAATCCCTTTATGTTTTCCAACTCATGTACATTCCAGGCATCGATTTAATTCTGCGAGTGATCTCCTTTTAATTTGTTAAATTCATTCTTAATTGTTTATCATGGATTCCGTGGACCACGAATTCCATGATCTTTTTCTTAGGGCTCTAGATTCACTCGATTGATTATTATGACCTCTTCAAAGCAATACGCTTGTAAAGATTGACCCAGCGTACTTTTATACCCTGCCGCGGATCTAAAAAGTCTCGCAAAATCTTGTCCTCCCGAGAATTGTCTACAGAATGCTACTACAAGCGTTTCCCAGGTAATGGGTGGGCTCTTGAGCCCATCGTACCAGCTCTTTGCAATACCCTTCAACTTTAATGAAGCCAAATAGATATTGTGTGGACCATCTCAATCATACATGGTCGCATACATATTCACCTTTTCTATCCATTCCATAGCCGATAACTCCTTCCTTTTCCGGATCAAATCCAGGTAATACTTTATTATTATTATACTGATTTGACCGTTCCGAACCTGTCCCAACGATAGCCGATAGCACTTCAGTCAATTTTCGCAAAATCGGACTCACCCTGAGTTGCGGTACCACCCACCAGACTCGTGCTTGCAGATTTGCCGGACAGGCAACTCCTCGATCGAATTCGGCTTTGCGTCCGACGATGTCGCTGGCGCTCTCCGCGTCGATCGTTCCTGCCCAATCCTGACGTCTCTCTTTGATGACGGGTGCGAACTTTCAGACTCCTCGATCTGGACCGTCGCGGGCTGCTATCCCTTGAGCCCCGTCTTCTTGAACGATGTGAAGACGATCTCGTTCGCCGCCCATCGTCATCCCTCGTCCTCCCGAATTTCCGGTCACGATCACGCCTGCTCGACTTGGATGACATGTTGCTCTTTCCTTCGTAAGCATCTCCTCTTATTGTGACACTTTCAATAGTAGTCCCATCTTTGTCTTCACTTCTTAACTTTTCTCGGATAACCACACTTGTCCTTTAGATTGTGTAATTCTAAAGCTAGCACGCGGTATATCCCACTTCTGATCTGTAGTAAGATTTCCTTACTAAGGTTATATTTTGTAAATGTAGTGCCCAATGGACTCGTACAGTATAGTAATTTTATATGAAGTCTTTTAATATCTTCGACGCGTAACAATGAAGCGCCGATATACGACTTGCAGCTCGACCATGCGTTCTTGTTAACGGTTCCGCATGGACTGTCTCCAAGAAAGCCAAACCCCTTGCAGGCCCTTCATCTCGTCCTTTGTCGTCTAGGAAGGCGTCATCCAGCGGCCACGTGCCTCTCAAGTGTTTACGCTCTCGCGCTGCGCGAGCTCGGTATCCGATAACCGCCTTCTCGGATGAAGCCCGAAAATGTTTACTTCACGCCATATTTTACAGTTTTCCTTCGATAAAGGCGAAAACGCAAGCCAGGCGGCTGAAAATGTGAATAGTGTTTATGGTCCTGATACTGTAACAGCCAATCACGCGCAATTTTGTTTTCGTCGATTCCGTTCCGGTAATATTGACGTCAAAGATGCACCACGCTCTGGAAGTTCAATTGTCGAAAATGTCGATAAAATAATGGAAATCGTCGAGACCGACCATCGTGGAAGCACTGTTTCGATTGCCCAGGAGCTAAACATTGCACAAAACACCGTTTGGAACCGCTTGAATAAGGCTGGATACAAAAAAAAGCTCGATGTACGGGTGCCACACGAGTTAAGGAGCCAGTCCACTGTGAAAATGTCAAAAAATCGTAAGCAAGCAAGACTCGAAGAAATCGACGATGATGAGCAATCAGAAGGGATTTTGTACGGTACAGAAATTGCCGATTGAGTTTAGGTAAGAGTTTTTTATAGTATAAACTTCAAACGCGTTTTTCTCGAAACAACGTTTAAAACTAATAAACCGATTCTTTTGAAATTTGAACCACATATTGTAAACATGATGCGCAACAAGATGACCCTCGATGGTCATTTTTTTACTCTTTTTTGCGAAAAACTGTGAAAAACGCGTTTTTTAATACTTTTTTCGTTTTTCATCTGCCATTTTTTTATTTTTTGATAAAACTTTATATCCAAGGGTCATTTTGTAGCTGGTGTCATGCTCAACCTAATGGACTTTGATTTTTTCGTTTCAGACAAGCCGTTGCCGAGTTGTGATGGAGCTGCCCAACCCACCTATTTTTGAGGCGTTACGTTAAGCTATAGTTTTTGTACTTAAAAATGAATAAAAATGAATAAAATTTTTTTAATGTATTTCAAGACATTATTTATCAAGCCCAAAAACTTTTATATTCATATCTTTTGCAAAATCCTCAAAAAAAAATCGCGAAGTAGCCTTTTTCGTGGCTCCAAAGTGGACTGGCCCCTTAACGCAAGAAAACCTCATGGACCGTATTTCCATCTGCGAATCGCTGCTGAATCGCAACACAATCGACGCATTTCTGAAGCGGGTGATAACTGGTGATGAAAAGTGGGTCACTTACGGCAACGTCAAGCGAAAACGGCCGTGGCCGAATCGCGGTGAGCCGGCGCAAACGGTGGCCAAGCCAGGTTTGACGGTCAGGAAGATTTTGCTGGGTGTTTGGTGGGATTGGCAGGGAATCATCTACGATGAACTGCTCCCCTACGGCCAAACTCTTAAGGCGGTCCTCTAGTTTCTCGGGTCGAAAAAATCGATTTTTTTTTTTCATAAATCACATCTACAACATGTGTAGAAAATGTGTGCCAAAGGATTTTTCGATATTCGAAGTGGTTCACAAGTTACTGCCCTGGAACGGAGCAGGTATACGGAGCAGGCGTACTTTCAAACGCGTTTTTCTCGAAACACCATTTTTCGAAACGGTGACCACGATATTTCAGAAACTACTGCACCGATCTTGTTCAAATTTATGCAGCATCTTTAATATGTCATAAGCCAGCGATTGAACTAGGATTATCATGATTGCTTCGATAGTTTTTTTTGTACGAGCGAAAAACTTAAGAAAAAATTAGTAAAAAATAGAATGTGATTTTCAAAAGTGTATAAAAAAGTCAATTTTTGTAATTTAGAATTCACTCTAGTTCAATCGCTAGTCTTAAATATGAAGATTAAAATGCCATTTGGTTTTTTGATTTCAGATAAGCAGAACAGCCGCAATCTTGGTCACCGTCAAGCACCTCTTTTACTTGATGTCTTCCTGTCGGCCGCTGTAACGTTTATTCTATTATATATTTTGACTTCAAAAAATTTGTAAAGCTGATTTAAATGTTAATAAAGATTATGCAATAACAATGAGATTGATTATTTCGATGCTTTGCCCGTAAAAAATTATTGAAAAAGCCGTAAAAAACAGCCGAGAAACTAGAGGACCGCGTTAATTCAGACCTGTACTGTCAACAATTGGACCGTCTGAAGGAAGCAATCGCCGAGAAGCGGCCAGCTTTGGCCAATAGGAGAGGAATTGTGTTCCATCAGGACAACGCTACGCCACACACATAGAAAGTGACTCGGCAGAAGCTCCCGGAGCTTGGTTGAGAACATCTTACGCATCCACCTTATAGTCCGGATCTGGCACCAAGTGATTACCACCTGTTTCTGTCTATGGCGAATGATTTTGCTGGTGAAACATTCGCTTCAAGAGAAGCTTGTAAAAATCGATTGTTCCTGTTTTTTGCCAATAGGGACGCGGGTTTCTATGAGAAAGGCATAATGAAATTACCTTCAAAATGGCAACAAGTTGTCGATCAAAATGGTGCATATTTGACCTAAATCGGATCATTCTAACTATGCTGAATAAAGCCTTCAATTTCATGCAAAAATAATGGATTTCTTTTTACTACACCTTATATATATATATATATATATATATATATATATATATATATATAATGGATTTCTTATTACTACACCTTATATATATATATATATATATATATATATATATATATAATGTAAGTCGAATTCAGATAGATCTGTGTACGTGGCCGCGTAGCGTCTCCGCCCCTCGTGCTGTTGCGATACGCGTGCCGAAAATTGCGCAGATCCGCGTGGTCGCTAATTTCGTCGAGTGTCGCAGACACCACGTGGTTAGAGCAAGTCTATTTCGTTCTGACGCGTCGGCGTCTGTGCCGATGAGGCCGCGCGTCTTCGCCGGCTGCCGCGTGACCCCTGCACCGTGCCGCAATTTTGGCCGCGAGGGAACGCGGACTTGGCTCCGAGCTGCGAAAGGGGCTGGTATGGAGAAGCTTGGCGCGTCGTGATGAGATACTTGGGAGGAGACACACACACAGAGAGAGAGAGAGAGAGAGAGAGAGAGAGAGAGAGAGAGAGAGAGAGAGAGAGAGAGAAAGATAGAAAAAGGGGACAGAAGAAAAAGCAAGTGCTCTTAAGGGCTCTTCGATAAAAAAAATTGTATGTTAGTCGTTTAAAAATCATTCGAAATCCCAACCGAGTGAAAAGTCTCCAAAAAATGGACGAGCAAAGTGAGAGGAAGAATGGCAAGAAATGGAGAACAAAGATAAGGACCAAATAGTATCCTCTTACAATTCTCTCTCCCTCTCTCGGTAGAGAGAGAGCAAAAAGCATTCGCTAATTGCTCAGCCTAGCGATTGTTCGACAATACCCGTACGTTTTTCCCTCTTGTGCCCCTTCACATTCTTTTTCTTCATCTTCTCATGCCTCCCAAAAAGCGAAGAAATCTTGGCGCAGCACGGGAGGAAGGTTTGCAAAGAACGAGCAATACACACAAACGTATATATATATATATATATATATATATATATATATATATATATATATATATATTTTTGTGTGTGCGTGACTGTTCAAATGCAGAAAAGAGAAGAGAAAAGCCCGAGAGTACAACGTGGACAAAGTGAGCGAGAGAAGCTCCGGCAACGTGGTAGACGAGACGGAATGCAAAATAGAGCCGCAAATCCTTGGATCAAAGGGAGAGAAGAGAAACGGCGGAACGACTACTACGACGACGACGGCAACGACTTGGGAAACCACGAGGTTTCTCTTCTCTACTGTGGCATTTTGCTCGTTGCCTGCCGCAAGCAGTCTGACTGCGCGTTGTCGTTGTCGTCGTTGTTGTCACGATAGTCGTGTTCAACTGCACGACGTTATTTCCCCCCTCTTTGCGGCTCGTCTTCCACTTGCTAACTGTAGGCGCATGTACGGCTATCCTTCTTATGTGTATGCTCGTCTTCTTCGGAGTCTCCGTCTTGACTACCACACAACACACCCCAAGCTGATCTCTCTCTCTCTCTCTCTCTCTCTCTCTGCTCATTGTGCCATACACGAGGAGATATGCACTCGGGGAATGAGCATGGTCGACCTAATTAATTACATGCATTCGCTCATTGTCACCGAGATAATTGTCCCTCTTACGGTGCCGCGTTGCCGGTATGTATTCCTCGACGTAAAATACGAGGGCGGGGAAAGTGTACGGTCGATGTGTCGAACGCGAAAAAAAATCACTCGGATCAACGTAATCGTTCATTCGCAAATGACCAATGAAATATTACGATCGTTATTTAGGGCACTCGTTAGTTCGATGGAAATTGTTATAAATATGATTTTTTATTTGTTGGTTTTATAGCCTGGGGTCTTTAGGCCACCACTGTGACGGGGAATAAACTTTTTTTTGCTTTTTATTTAAGTATATACATGCCAGAATAGGTGGAAAAAAATTGAAGTTGGAATATCGAAAATTCACTAAGTTACAGACGATTTAATGAGGGCAGGTAGCGCAACGATTTATGGATAGTAAAACTTTCAATAGCGTTTTTCTCGAAACGACTTTTCTATAGTATACGACTTAGCTATAATTAGCGGATTTTCAATTTGAAAAAAAAAACAAAAAATCCATTATTGCAGTAGTTATCGTTCCACGTAGCCGTTTTCCGTTTAATTTACTAATTTTTTAAGCCCCCAAATACAAGTAAAAGCTTCGCCAAAATTACGCTTTATTTTTTAACATCCGCCATTTTGTGACTTTTTTCGACGAACGGCTACGTGCAACGAAAACTACATTTATACAGATTGTAGAAGTGTTTTATTTTTCAGACCAACCATTGTCAAGTTATCGATCCGACCGGTGGACCACATTTTTTATACAGAGATCTGTTATACCTCAATAACGTTGTTAATTTGTAATTTGGTCAAATGAAAATTTACACAAATTCAGTTCAATGTATGCTTCATAACATACTTTCGTTCAAATCCCATATCAATATTCTAGTAGACAACAAAAATTCGGAAACATCGACCTTTTGCGGCACGTCACAGTGGTGTTATCTCTTAACTTCAATTTGCAACAAAGATTTTGTAAACAGTCCAATTGATTGATATTGATCGAGTTATTATCATTTTTGCACGAATGTGTTTTTTGACCTTTGCATTTTTCTCGAAAGCGTTTTAGGAAAAATTGTGAGTCGTATATCAAAATCTCTCCGTCCGGTTAACTCCAAATTCAGAAGAACCAGAATTTATAATCCACTTGTTATTAACAAATGACTGAAGTCGTCTTTTTGTCAAAAATCGTTTTTTTCTTCTACAGCGCACCATTTTCGTAATTTTCAAAATTTCGAAAAAGTATTCGCTCATACGAAAATGTTATCATTATCCTAAAGGTACATTTTTTTATTAATCATTCTATAATCTTCTAGTTGCCGGAACCATCTACGTCAACAATAACAATTCCATTGTTTATCAATATTTCTCTCTGGAAATATCAATTAGCGTGACTCGCGATGCGCGAACTACAATCATGATACAATTCAGACGCAGGCACGGTTCAGGCCAGTGAATCCTACGATTGCGAAAAAAAACTTTTTCCAATCCGTAGACACACGAGCCCAAATTTCTTCTCGCTTTTTTGTTACTCTCCAGCCTCTCGTCACGAGTAAAAATAATTTTAAAAAAAAGTAAAAAATGGGTGTCCCCGTGGGGCTTTTTCTTTTTTTTGGCAATCGATTTTTTCTTTAAATTTGATTTCACCTTCTACGGTATCGATGGTGAGCGAGGGAAAACGACTCGACGTTGAAGAGTCACTACCACGTGTACGACTGGTATCGAAAGGACGAAGAGACAGAGAGAAAGAGAGAGGGAGAGAGAGAGAGAGAGAGAGAGAGAGAGAGAGAGAGAGGACGCAAGCCGGGGTCTAATTAGAGGCGCGGGTCCGTGCCAAAGTCAGCGAGCATGTCCGGATCAGACGACGAGGAATTATAGTAGGTATAGACCGCGTGAGTCGGACCAGTTAGTCACGCCTCTCGATCATCGACCGAATTTATCGGCGGAGCCAGAGACGAAGTGCTCGACCGACATAATATACAGGGTGATCCGACCTATCCGTCACCCTCGATCTTAGTTACTTCCTAATCTCTGTAACGGAAAATTAGGCCAAATTTATCATAATTTATTTTCCCCAAATTCAATTATACTCCAGCAATATTTGTTTCCCCTCCATAAAAAAAGTACAAACCACCTACAATTAAACTGCAATAAAAAATAAAAATAAATAACCACCCAGTGCGTTCGAGATTCAAGTTTTGCGGTGGAAAATATTTTGAAAAAAAAGGACCCAATCGACGTTGCCCATTGGATGTTCAGCAGAGCGGACAATTTGGTAGCCAAAGTTTACATCGCGAAGTCTCGGGAGTAAAAAACGAAGGATCCGAGTCAGACGGAGAAACATCTCGTAAAAAAGGAATAGGGTGGGCGAGAGGGAGCAGAAAAGATGGGGCGCTTCATTCCGGTCGAAATGATAGTCGAGTGGTGAGTGCTCTCGTGTTACTCATCGAGAAGAAGGGACAGAATTCATTTGGAACGCTTAAATTGTGTTTTAAAGTCGCTTTTCCTCGGCGAGGAATGAGTGAAGAGGAGCTAGGGGCAGGGGGCAGGGGTATATCGTTGTCTGGAAAAGAGTAAGAGGAATAGAGTACGGTGAGGAATCTCGGTGTAGAATTTTATTCGGTTCGCCTTTGGCGTCGAGCCAATCCCCCAATAAAATTTCTCTTTATTCTCGTGCCGACAATGCGCCCACCCCCGCACATCCACCCCTGCCGAGCCACTGTTCGCATTTCTTTTTCCCGTTTCTCCGCTTCCGTACACATGCGATCTCTCTCTCTTTCTCTCTCTCTCTCTCTCTCTCTCTCTCTCTCTCTCTCTCTCTCTCTCTCTCTCTCTCTCTCTCTCTCTCTCTCTCTCTCTCTCTCTCTCTCTCTCTCTCTCTCTCTCTCTCTCTCTCTCTCTCTCTCTCTCTCTCTCTCTCTCTCTCTCTCTCTCTCTCTCTCTCTCTCTCTCTCTCTCTCTCTCTCTCTCTCTCTCTCGCTCTCTTTCTCTCTCGCTCTCTCTCTCGCTCTGCAAAAGCTTTTCCATCGGGTGAGGTTACAAAGCACGGAAAAACCCTCTCGCACACATACGCATTGTATTTGGAGTACGTGTTAATCCTGTCAAGGAAGAAAGGTGCAGGAAAGAGTTAACATATCGCGAGAAGATTGTAAGTCAACGGGACAGACGTTTTCACCCCTTCGCACCCCCGTGTACTTAGGAGTCCTTTCTGCTCTTTTGTCCCTCGCGCCGCGCCGCTCGATGACATAATCCTTTCGGGATCGCTGACGATCGAAAAAAATCGGGTTTGGATGCCTAAATCGCACGGGAATAGTTTTTTTGCCTCTTGTCCGTCACACTGACGGATGGAACTACTGGCAAGTCATTTTGGGCAACGTGAATTATGAATATTAAAAAAATTGCGAGTTATACATTTTTGAGAAAATTGTGAAAATTTGTGAAAATTTGAAAAATTGAGAATTATGAAGATTTCAGAAAATTGAGAATTATGAACATTTGATAAAATTGAGATTTATGCAAATTTGAAAAAAATGGAAAATTCTGAAAATATGAACAATTGAGAATTGTGATGATTCAAAAAAATCGAGGGTTATGAACATTTGAGAAAATTACGAGTTGTGAAAATGTGAAAAACCTGAGAATCGTGAAAATTTGAGAAAATTTAGAATCATGAATATCAGAGAAAATTTGGAATTATGAAAATTCGACAAAACTGAGGATTATGGAAATTTAGAATCCGAAAAACTCGAGAAAATGGAGAATTGTGAAAAATTGACAGTCCGGCAAATTTAAGAAAATTGAGAATACTGAAAGTTTGAGAAAATTGAGGACTACGAGAATGTGGGAAATTGAGAACTGTGCTAATTTGGGAAAATTGAGCATTACAAAAATTTGTGAACATCGAGAATTACGAAAATTTAGGATGATGGAAATCTGAGAAAATTAAGATTCATAAAAAATTTGAGAACACTGAGAGTTGGGAAAATTTGAAAAAATTGTGAATCATCAAAGTTTGAGAAAATTGTCCATTACGAGAATGTAGGAAAATTGAGAACCACGGAAATTTGAGAAAATTGAGAATCACGATAATTTGAGAAAACTTTAAATAATAGAAATCAGCAAAATCGGAGAATTATGAGTATCTGCATGAAAAAACTGATACTTATGAAAATTAGAGAAAATTGAGAACTATGAAAATTTCAGATCCTTGAGAACAACACAAATTTCAAACAATTTAATATTACGAAATTCTGCGCAAACTAAGAATCATAAATATTAATGAATTTTTCTTTTCACCGCTCAAAATTCCGCCCTCATATTTCACCTCCCCTCTTTCACATTCACGTTCCGATTAACGGATAAATTTTCCTAAATTATCGTACTAAAAAAACCCGAGTCCCGGCAAAGCAGCAAAAAAAGAGTAAAAACTTCCCCAAATAGCCCGTCGCTCCCGTGAAACGGGCAAAAAGCTCGAAGAAATAGCGACATGCGAGATAATTCGAAGAGACAATACGAGCTCGGAAGTTGCCGTGTTTTTAAAGATCCGGAACGAGCATTCCACCGTGTGTGCGATGCGACGGAGTGTCACCCTACGTGTTCTCTCTTCTCTCTCTCGCCCCCTTTCCCTGTGTGACATTCTCTAATATCCTGAGAGGCGCGAGTATCCTTGCCGTTGACGCCATTAGCGTGGCTCTTAAGCCTTCCCTTTTCTATATACCTACATATATATATACACACACAACATACACATTGCACCCATCGTGCTGTCTCGCATTAAGAAGCTTCGAAAACTCAAGACCAAAATCCCGCGAATAAAAAGTTGGGCCGCGCACGCGGGCTTTTCTTTTCTCGTTCCCACATATATACATATATAGGGTGTCCTGTTACAAATGGATAATTTTGCAACTGTCGATGGGTCAGATCATGTCCTGCATATAGCAGGACATGATCTGACCCATCGACAGACTGGAATTTCAGTTTATTAAAAGTTGCACGGTTTTCGAGATGATGGGCTTTATGTTATTTTTTTTAAGGGGTTACCCCCACTTGCGATTTTGAAAAAATCGATTTTTTTATTGCATTTTTTTGAAGTGCAATTTGAAGTGCATTTTTTTTATGCCCGGAATAGATGACTCTATGTAAGTTTACAAAAAAAAATATTTTCTTCGTGTAAACTGAAATTGAAACTTTAAGCGCGTTTTTCTCAAAATGGCATTTCTGAAGTCGGTGACCAAGATTACTCGAACACTAATGAACCGATCTTCTTGAAATTTTGCAGGCTTATTTAATACATAAAAATGTAGTCTTTAATCGTTCGATTTTTTTTTTCGAAAAAAATGGCCGTTTTATAGCCAAAAAACGGCTGTTTTTTTCGTTAAAATCGAACCATTAACTTTGACTGTCCGCCATTTTGTGAAAAATGAATATTTTTTAAAATCCTTCGATTAAAGACTAGTTTATACTTATATTTGACTAAATCCATCCGCATTTTTTTTTCAGATGATCCACTTCGTCGCAATGTTGGTCACCGCAAACCGTGTATATAAAAACATTATTTCATTGACGGCCATTTGCCACTAAACAATGTAATATTTTTCAATAAAAAAATTACTGAAAGTTCTTCAAGATGTGTTTTTTAAGATGGTATATTGATCGATTAAAAAAGTTTTGTAGTTTTCTTTAAAAAAATTCATGTAAAAGGCCTTTTTTGCGCTACAAGTGAGGTAACGCCTTGATCATCTGCTTTTGATTTTTCGTATACCATGTCTACAAATGATGTGAATCGACAATACCTAAGCAACTTTTTTATGTAATTGGTACGATATGCGTAGTACATTTTTCTCACACAGCAGGCTATCAAAGTCAGATGTTCGAATTGTTTTGTATGAAAATGCTGCAAAATATTTGTTTTTCATAAAGTTTCCTTAACATTTAAGGTTAAAAAGAAGACTTTTATAGATAAAACAAGTTACCAAGAGTATTTAAAAAAAACGGGGTAAAAAAGTTATCATTTGTAGAAATGGCATGCGAAAAACCAAAAGCAGACGATTTTTATCTCGAAAATCGTGGGAATTTTACTAAACTGACATTCCAGTATATAGTAGGACATGATCTGACCTCTCGACAGTTGCAGGATTATCCATTAAGGAGTAAGGCCACTGTAGAAATTTCAAGATGCCTTAATATCTTAAAAATGACATACTCAAAGGTCTAAGGTGGGTAAAATGTCTAAATACTTCTATTTTGGATTTTGGCGCAGCCCCTCTCAGTCCGATGCAATCCGTACCGAAAACTTTAAAAGCGTTTTTCTCGAAACTACATTTTTCAAGTCGGCCGGACTCATAATTCGAACAAATCCTGACCGATTGACTTGAAATGTTAACTGTATATTCACAATTATATTCTGCATAGAAGTACGTAGGATTTTCTCGATATATTACATAGCTTTTTTATAAACAATTTTGGGACGATGTTTTTTTGAGAATTGTTGGCGAATTCAACTTTTATTTAAAAAATGCGCTGTTTTTGCAACAATCGATGTATCAATAAAATCCTACGTACTTCTGTAGCTATTCACATGTATAATCGAAAAAAAAACATTTCATTCACTGTAAATTAAAAATTGCGGGTGCCCTTCGTCCCGCTGCGCGCCTACGAAAAAAAAGGCTTCGTCGAAGAAAAGCTGTGCAGCCGCCATTTTTTTTATTACTTTGAAAAAATACTTTATACAGTTTATGATGTGAACAATTTTTACCTTTTCCAGAATTTTGATTTATTCCATTGTCCCGTTAAAAAAAATTGCCAAAATATACTTATTTTTTTTCTCTGCTACAGTCGCCTTACCCCTTAATAACAGGACACCCTGTATATATATATATATATATATATAATTCTGTCTCGGCAGCTCCCCAAAACAAGTTGGCCCGTGTATTTGTCCGTGCGCGTGCGACATCCCGAAGAAACCGATTGCGTCACTTAATGGCGTGCGTGCTCGAGCGGATTGCTACGTTTTATCCTGGACCCTCTCCACCGTTTTGCTCCGGGACGAGACAAAAAGATCCAAAGGCGGCTTGCTCGCGAGATCGACACGGAAAGAACAAGGGTGTGGGGTGAGGGGGGTTGGGAGCGAGAGAAAAAGAGATAGGGGAAAAGTGCGGGCTGTAACATCTTATGGGTCTTATGGGTACGTGACTCTCTCCAAATCGTCGAGCAAATGCTCCCGCGGATAATTACGTCACCGTCAAGCACCCATCAAGTTTTCGTACATGTGTTTCGCGATTCTCTCCCGCGGCTGCGTTTTATCGACGCACGGACCCCGTGTGCGAGTCCGTCGACGGTTTCACCGCAGTAGTAGGTACACTGCGGTAGTAGGGTAGGCTAAATTCACTGAGGAATTTCGTCGCTGTTCGCGACGATTTTGATCGTAAGGGAATGGGAATAGGGGCTTTCGTCGATGGGGTTAATTTTTCGGCATGACGGAAATGAGAGCACATTTTTTTTATATGACAAAAGTGTAGGGGATTTTTTATTTCGTTTAATGTTTTTTTTATTGTATTGTTTTTTGGCCTAGGGGTTTTAACGGGGTACACCTAGCTCGTGGTCGAAAAGAAGAGGAATTTTCGTGATTTTTTTTTTTGGGAACATGTTTGCGGGTTTTGAAAATTGAGAATCATGGAAAATTGAGGAAATTGAGAGTTGTGAAAAATTGAGAGTTAGGGAAATTTGGGCAAATTGAGATTCACGAAAATTCGAGAATATTGTGAGTTGGGAAAATTTGAGAAAATTGAAAGTTTGGAAAATTTGAGAAAATTGACACTGACGAAAATTTGAGAAATTTGAAAGTTTGGAAAATTTGAGAAAATTGACACTGACGAAAATTTGAGAAATTTGAAAGTTTGGAAAATTTGAGAAAATTGACACTGACGAAAATTTGAGAAATTTGAAAGTTTGGAAAATTTGAGAAAATCGACACTGACGAAAATTTGAGAGAATCGAGAACTGTGCAAATGTTTCATTCGAGAATATTGTAGGGAGTTTTATATTTATGCATTTCTGTGACCGGAATCATAAAGGGGGAAGCTCAAGCTTCAATTTTGTCTTTTTTTAAAGCTACGAACGATTTTTTTAAAAGATGTTTTGATGAAAAAAAAAGACTATTTCAAAAATGACGTGTAACGCGAAAACGACGAGGATTCAAGGAAAACCTCAAGACAGTAAAAAGTTTAATCGGTTTTCGTTGAGTTCGCGAGAATTTTTTCCGATTTTTTATTTTTATTTTTATATAATCTATTTTCGGTAAAAAATCAGATCTTTTAATTACCATAACTCGAGAGCTAAGGGGTCCGTGGTCAAATTTGGAGAGAGGAAAATATTATAATTGTCTATTTTCATCGCATCAGAATTATTCCAAATTTTTTTAGAAATTTTTTTCCTCGGTAAAATTTTATGGGCTTCTAGTCACGTCAATCGATTCATTGCAACCGATTCTTTTGCGTTGAAAACAGAAAAATATAAAATTTTCCTCTCTTGAAGTTTTGCCACAAACCGGTAATTAAATTGTCTGATTTTTTACCGAGAATAGGTGAGAAAAAATTCGAAAAAAAATCTTTAAAAATTCTCGCGAACTCAACGGAAATCGATACAACTTCTTTACTATCTTGAGGTTTTCCTTGAATCCTTTTCGTTTTCGCGTTACACGTTATTTTTCAAATTATCTTTTAAAAAAATCAAAATATCTTTAGAAAAAAAGATCGTACGAAGCTTTAAAAGTAACAAAATTGAAGCTTGAGCTTCCCCCTTTATGATCAAGGTCAAATAAATCAATAAAAAAGTGTTTCGTCTGTAAACGGGGTGCATCAGAAAAGGAACAAAAATGGCGAAAAATTGTCGTTTTCGAAAAAGGGTACAAGTCGTAAAAAAATAATAAACATTTTTTTAAATAACGAAACGAAGGTGAATTCCTCCCCTTCAAAATGCCGTTTATTAAATTCATTTATGTCAACTATCAGCGAAATGGCATAAAAAATCGTTCCGGAACGTTTTTGAATTTTTGTCCGGAAACATTTCGCCGATAGTGTACGTGTTTCATTACTTGTGTCACAGAGCATTAGTATCAACTTTCAAGTAAATTTGACGATAGAAATATTATTCCCCATACAAACTTTGCCACCCCCTTTCATTCCCTCAGGGGTTGAATTTTGAGAAATTTCTTCTTCAACGATGCCTCTAATATAAAGTCAAAATCTTCTCCAAATTTCACGTTTCTAGCAGTTTAGGCTCGGCGATGATGAATCAGTCAGTCAGTCAGTCAGGACTTTGCCTTTTTTTATATATAGATTAGATCACCCTTGCGATCTACCATTTTTTCTTTAGCGTTTTTCTCGAAACGGTTTTTATGAAACGACGTGAGTCGTAGGTGGCTATCGATTCGCCTGATTCACTTGAAATTCAGACGTAGCATAGTTTATAACATTTTACATCGTATAAATAATGATCAATGTTGTTTTTTTTTGTCAAAAATCGAACTTTTTTTTCCGTTTACTATTTCCGTAATTTTTAAAATTCCCAACGGCAACGCAGCAACAGCGGTACTTTCTAAACAATAATAACCTCATTGTTTATCAGGGGCCGGGTTGAAATTCCGAACTTTGAATGGTCAGCACGCTCAAAACTCCGAAAGAATTTTACACGAAAGACCAAAACTCCGAAAATCTTAACACCGTCAAAATAATTCGGCAATGGGAGTTTTAAAAGTTTCAAAATTTTTAATAAATCAACGTATTATTTCAAGCGTTTTTTTATTAAGGGGTTAGGCCACTCCAGAGGCCGAAAAAATAGGCTTTTTGGGGTGTTTTTTTTTCCGAAAAAACTACAAAATAAATCAAGATTACAAAAAAGGGTGTTTATCATACATATCAGTGACCGTATACAATAATTTTCTTGAAGCGATTCATTTCAAAATGGCGGCTGCGCAGCGGCTCTCAAAACTGCATTTTTTAAGTTGGCCGGAAACGTAACTCAGACAATTTTCAACCGATTCACTTGAAATGTTGAATATATCTTGAAAAGTACGTTGTCTATGTAAGTCTATCTGATGATTTTTTAGGCAATCTCATGATTTTTTAGGCAAATTTTTCACCTTCCAAAAATTTGCCTAAAAAATCATCAGATAATTGTTAATAACGAATGAACTAGGCAATATAAAACAAAAATCCTACGTTCTTCCATAGACAACGTATTTTTCAAGATATATTCAACATTTCAAGTGAATCGGTTGAAAATTGTCTGAGTTATGTTTCCGGCCAACTTAAAAAATGCAGTTTTGAGATAAACGCTGCACAGCCGCCACTTTGAAATTAATCGCTTCAATAAAATAATTGAATACAGTCACTGATATGTATGATAAACACCCTTTTTGTAATTTCAATTTATTTTGTAGTTCTTCTGAACAAAAAATCGCCAAAAAGCCCATTTTTTCGGCCTCTAGACTGGCCTACGGCCTTAAGAAGTGATTTTGCGTCAATTTTGAAATTTGTCTAGACAATGTTATACGTTCTACATCATTTACAGTCAATTTGGTTGACTTTCGCTGGCATGATCTTGACATGAGGGCCGCGTTGAAATTCCGAACTTTGAATGCGCCGACGGTTTAAAATTCCTAATTTTAATGTTCCGAAATTACAAGGTTCGTCAAGATTATGCCGGCGAAAGTCCACACAGTTGACTGTAAATGATGTAGAACGTATAACATTGTCTAGACAAATTTCAAAATTGACGTAAAATCACTTCTTTAAAAAAATCTGGAAATAATTCGTCGATTAATTGAAAATTTTGAAACTTTTTAAATTTCCATTGCCAAATTATTTTGACGATATTCAGATTTTCGAGCTTTTGGTCTTTCGTGTAAAATTCTTTCTGGGTAGTATTCTTTCGGAGTTTTGAGCGTTCTGATCATTCAAAGTTCGGAATATCAACCCGGCCCCGTTTATCAATATTTTCCAATGGAAAAAACTCAAGCTCGGCCAAACTAAGTATTAATTATGTTTAAAATTTCAAACTCCTAATTTTAGTAATCTCAAAAAAAAAAATTACCGTATTTAAAAATAAAAGTATGATAAAAAACGCAATTTTTCCATTCACTATCGCGATCCCTAAGAATTATAATCGGGCTTTTGGAACAGATTTTCGTGTTCTCCACTCGGAGCAAAATAAAAAGCTTATGGTAATGCGGCCAATCGATCGAGGCGCACATTCCTAGGCGGGTACTCCTGACCAACTGACTTTTTTTGCACTCTGCAGAACCGTAGCCCCTATCGAAACGTACGGATAAAACAAGCGCCTGTCCTAATCGCACGCTCGTAAAAGACCGAAGCAGGATTTTAGAAACGCTACGATAAGAGAGCGCGACAGAATCTGCGAGCGATGCTGCGAGTGACGAAAACTCGCGCGTTATCTTAATGGGACGAGGTATATATGTATTTTATGTACGCGGGTATACACATATAGGTATGTAAGCACTTCCAAAGTTGACTCTCGATCGTCTCAGTCGTTCTTCATCGCTCGGCTTGTCTTGGAATACAAAGTGTGCGTGTACACAGATGCCTTTTCGTATTTTCAAATCCGGTCTCGTAGATGAGCTCCTGGCTACGTGTGCACACGCACGCCTCCTCGCCCTCCCCATGAACGACGCAGTTAGAGCCGTAGATTTTACGGTTTGGCGACGGCTTTCTATAAATTAACCGGTTTTACGATCGAACGATATTCAATAATAATAACAACAATATTTACTATCATTATGACTATTTTATGGATTTTCGCTACGTTCTCTATTCTCGACTCTCTCTTTCTCTCTCTCTCTCTCTGTTCTCTCTCTCTCTCTCTCTCTTTTCTCTCTCTCTCTCTCTCTCTCTCTCTCTCTCTCTCTCTCTCTCTCTCTCTCTCTCTCTCTCTCTCTCTCTCTCTCTCTCTCTCTCTCTCTCTCTCTCTCTCTCTCTCCTCTCTCTCTCTCTCTCTCTCTCTCTCTCTCTCTCTCTCTCTCTCTCTCTCTCTGCGCTGAGAGCATCAGTTTAATTATATAATTTAGTTATAAGTTTTTAGTTATGAGTTTAGTTATTATTTAGTTATAAGTTATAAGTTTTAAGTAGTCTGTTCATGATTTCTATTGTAATTCAGTTAATAATTCCACATTGTCCCATGGTCTTACCAGGACATAAAATAAACCAATCAATCAATCAATCTCTCTCTCTCTCTATTTCTTTCTTTCTTTCATTTTGCTGTTGTATTTATCTTCTTTCTTTTTTATATTTTCTTTAAATTATATTTTATTTTCTATCTATTCGCATTTTATATTGTTTGTTTTTGTTTTTATGTCCATTCCTTATTCATTTTATTTCTGTTTCCCTATCTTCATTTTTTTCGAATCGTTGTTTTCCAATTTCTATTTATTTATGTTTCATATCAAAATTCAATTTCTTTATATATCTGTTAAATACTTTTTTCACGTTTCATCTGTAACTTTAGAATTGTTCTATTCTAATTCTATTCTCATCTATTTTTCAATAATTCTTCTATATTTTATTTTCATTATATTTGATTTTCTATCTTATCACAATTTATATTTTTATTTATTTTAATATCGAATCCTTGTTTCTTTAATTTCTGATTATTTTGGTTTTATATCGAATATTTATTTATTTAAATCTCTGTTAATACTTTTTTCAGATTTTATCTGTAATTTTATATTTGCCCGACAGTTTTACTAGGGCATAATACATTTTATAAATTGATCAATCTCTATCTCTGCTTTTCTTTTTTTTTCGCATTCTTATCATATTTTATTTTATTTCTTATCATATTTTATATTTTTTATTCATTGTAATATCAAATTCTTATTTTTAAACTTTCTGTTAATTTTTTTGTTCGAAATCAAATTTTTATTTCTTTAAATCCAAGATAGTACTTTTTTCTCATTTCTCATGAAATATTACCAATCAATCAATGAATCTTTCTCTCTCTCTCTCTCTCTCTCTCTCTCTCTCTCTCTCTCTCTCTCTCTCTCTCTCTCTCTCTCTATTTCTCTTTCTCTTATTGCTTCTTTCTCCCTCTTTTTACCTCTCACTCTCCTATATTTACGATCGTCATTAATTCGCGGTTGCTACTTCTCGCCCGTTTTCCGTCACGTCTCACGAACTATCGTCCTATCCGCGAGGCGAAATATTGTAATACTACATTTTTTTTCATGTTTTTTTTTTCATGTACGTACAAACGCGCTGCATCGAACGACGCAAGTGCAAAGTGTGTCATTTGGACTTTTATTCGTGGCGATCGTAAAGTCTGCCTCGTTTTCACACCCGAGCAAGGATATAATAATCGTGGCGAGAAACACGAGCGTAAACTTTTCGCTCGTCGGGGCGACGTTATTGCGCGGGAAAACACAAGCGAACCCCATGAGGCGAACGTTTCGATGGGAATTTATGTACGCCGAAAAAATTGTACTGCTCTGAGCGCGCCGTGACAACGTACGAGAATCAACGTGGCTTTGGCACTGTGCAAACGAATAGCCGTGTGCGTGAGAAGTTGGAAATACGTGTCTCGTAGGATTTGTTATTACTGGAATACGGACGGCGAGTATGAACGCCTCGGATAAAGTATTCAGGATTGTGTAAAGAAAACGGTAAATGAGCAGGAATTTATTGACAATTTTGAAAATTTGGTACACGCGTGTGTAAGGAAAGGGTTCTAGGGTCGTGTCGTGAGGGTTGTGGACCAAAATTTTCAAGGGGACTCCATAAGCTCGAAATTCAAATAGTACGATTTTTTTATTAAATGATTTTAATTATCTAAAAAAATGTATTCAAAAAATGTCATTATTTAGTAATTATTTAATATTTATTAAATAAATATTTTCATAATTCATTTTTAGCAATTTAATAATTATTCAATAATTCAAATTAAATAATCCAACAACAATTCAATATTTTGACAATTATTTTATAATTTAATAATTACTTAGTAATTCAAATTTGATAACTTAATAATTAAATGAAAATATCTATAGTTTTACAATCGCAACCGACTTTTTTTAAATCACTCTGCATAAAAGATTTCCTGAAAATTCCAAAAATTGAAGGCGTCAGGATTTTTGTAAAGGGTCAGGTCGCCCACAGCTGCAGCGTTGTGGTAACTAACTAGCAGTGGTTCGGTAATTCAAAACGTCATCTATTTGGCACCAAAAAGAACCAACAATCAACTAAACTCGCACAATTTTTTTCCCCGAAGATATCAACTGCCGTAAAAAATACTGCACCATCCGAGTATCAGTCATCGAAAAAGAAAAAAAATCTAAAAAACTACAATCTTTCTCCCTTAGCCTCCACTTAACTGCGACCCAAAACCTAAGCTTCCCAAGGCAACCCAAACAAACCAAAACAATAAAAAAAAACTGCAAACCCCACAGCCTCGGTTTAATTTCTCCCCAAATCCTAAGCTTCCCAGGCCAAATCCTGAAAATCTCCCAAGGCTCCCGTCTCTAGAACGATTTTCATCCGACCCAACCAAGCCCGACCAACACTAGTTTCTCTGTATGACAAAGCGCACGTATTCAATAAGCTCAACCCGATGATCTCGCGCAAAGAGGAAGTGGTACATGTTTGGCGGACGTTATTATTTACCGCACCGATAACCTGGAGACATCGAGAGAAGAATTTTAAACCGTTTCGAGACATGTCACGTATTAATTTACCGATTACATTGTACATTCACACAGGGACGCAACAGCATATACCGGATAGATCCCCTATCTGGGGAAACGAACGGACTGGCCGATACATCATTTGTCATTTGTGTGTGTATGTACGTATATCTATACATATCCATTTATATACAGCAGTGAGCTCGCAGCGCACTCGCCACTGTGGCTGTGTGACTCAATTATCAGCGCATTCACCGCGGACGCTTTCTGTATAGGAAAATGCGCGACTGCAACCTGCGTATATAATCGTATCTGTCTGGCGTACGAGTAAACATACACATATACACATACACACACACACACACACACACACACACACACATATATATATATATATATATATATATATATATATATATATATATATATATATATATATATATATATATATACAGGGTGTACCAGAACTGAATGCGTTCCCCGAAATGGGGGGTTGGGGGTGAAATTCTGAGTCATTTGATATAAGTATGTATGGGTCTCAGATCAACCCCTGAATTATTATTTATTTTTAAAGGCGGGCCAATGAGGTGCGCCCGATGAGCCAGCGTACGTCGGTGAGCGATGCGCGCGTGTAGCGGTAGCTGGCGGCAGCACACATATATATATATATATATATATATATATATATATATATAAACACACACATACACAGGGCGATTCACAACTATACGGGTTCCCTTGGTGCTCATATAGGGTATCACCACAAGAAAACGTTTTTTTTTTTCGGTGCGGGTTTTGGGTTTTTTTTTGTAAGGGGTAAGGCCACAGTAGAATTTTCAAAAAATCGATTTTTTTCGCCACAAAGGATCCGTTATCATCATAAGAATAAGTTACTATTCGATTTATGGCAAGATCATTTTTTTTTCACCGACTTTGATCGTGTAACGAAAGCCCACCTCTGGCACGACCGTAGAGTACTTAAAACTTTAAACGCGTTTTTCTCGAAACAGCTTTTTTCCAATTGGCGTGACTAATAACTTAGACAATTTTCACTCGATTTACTTCAAATTAAAAAGTTATGTTCCTAATTGCATTTCGCGGAGAAGTACGTACGGAATTTCTGATTAATCGAAAACTTTTCATTCTATGAGCAGTTCTATACGAATTATTTTACTGAAAATTCATTCAAATACCTACAACTTTTGAATAAAACAATATTCTTCTCTAGGTATTCTACTGTAGATGGTTGAGAATTTTTGGTTTTGTTCCAGGTCAAAAAATGTGGATGCTAAATGTCACGCAGCGGAGTGCCTGATAAAAAAAGATAACATAAGAAAATATTAGTAGTCGGCGATTTTGTGCATTGAAAAAAAAGATATATATATTTTTTCTAACAGCTTGATATTCATACTAAATAGATGTGTAATTAATTTTATAAGTGAATCACTTTTTTATACGAAAAAAATTGTTGAATTCGCACATGATTTTATACCCGTTACTGTGGCCTAACCCCTTAATCTCGTGCGACCAAAATTCGCCGAGATATTTGCGTTCAAAGCCCGAAGCTGAGTCAACAAAGGCACAGTAGTTGCTCACGCGCGAATGTTTTGTATTCCCTCCACTTATTAAATATTAGATGAAAATGATTGAATCGTATTTATCGATTTCCAAAGCGAGTCTTCGGGTTAAGGGATTAGGCTACTGTGAAAACAACGAACCCTCTTTCGTCGCTTGAGGCAAATCAATTTGAAGAGAAAGGTCCAACATATGGTGCATGAATAGCAGATTGAAGGTAAACTTATTATTACAATAGAACTGCTAGTCAAACTTTAAACGCGTTTTTCTCGTGTAGACGATTTCTCGGCATTTAATAAACGGATTGACTTTAGATTTGCTACACTTACGCTATGTAATAGTAGTTTAACCTTGATAGACGTTTATCTTCTTAACATTTTCTGTCATTAGTTACTAACAATAATGATGTCATTTTTTCTCGAAATATCGGAAATGGTTTAAACTTTTTCTGTGATTATTGGAACATGATGACAACTAAAAAGCTCGGTCAAGTCAAAAAGCTCGGTTAACCAATATTATCTATTTAGAGAAAAAAAAACTCGTTTCATTTTGTTTCAAATCAACCGGGTGGGCAAAATCAAGTGCAGCGTTGGGCCCCTCAATTTCAAAGGTCTTTCACGAGATTGGTTATACCTTCTTTAATTATCCATATTTGTTAATTAAATTTAGCACACAATTTTATTAATGCACATACTTTATTTTTATTAATGCATTTCATTAATAAAAATTAAAGAATTTATTTTTACAACACATTTTATTAATGCACATACCATACCATAATTGTATTAATGCAATGTTGGTCGATAGATATCGACCAACCGATTTCTTAACCATCTCACTATTCCTTCAGAATCATTTTTTTTCAAAAACTCTCCATTTTGCGTCGTCTCAGTAGCCTAACCCCTTAATTATATTTCAGCGGAAAAAAAAATTAAAAAATGCACCTAATCGAAGGTGCATCCGAAGCCGGCTCCACCCGGCTTGCGCGTTCCGCGCGTGAGCAACTACGCTGCCATTCTTTACTGCTTAGACTTTAAGGTGCTATACGAGTGTGAACGCTGAAAATTTGGGCGATTTTCGGGAATTTTTTGGAAGAAAAGTACTCAATTAAATGTTTCGGAAAATTAAGAATATATTTGGCTATATTTGACCTATATTGCGTCATCTTTTCATAGAAAAATATTGAGATCCAAGCGACTTATGCGCTGCCTTCGGAGGCGCCAAAAAAAGTTCCTCCACTGCTGACATTATTCCGGCCGATTGAGTCCAATGACGTAGGATTTTCGAAAAATATCAAAATCTAACAAAATAGCGTAGTCATGAAAAAAAGTCTGTTTTCTTGTTTATAAAATGGTTGTTTTTTTTCAACGCCAAACGGTCCATTTTCATCCAATCAAAAATATCCTACGTCATTCTAGAGTAAATACATTCAAGAGTACTCAGTTCAAATTTCAAGTCAATCGGATAATTGCTCTTTGAGTTAGAAGGTCAGCAAATTTGAAAAATCTCATTCCAAGAAAAACGCGTTTAAAGATTCAACTATCGATTTTTGCAACATAAAATTATATTTACCATAAAAACTGCCAATCACCTATACTTCTTGAAAGTATAAACTGTCGAAAAAGGCAAAAAAAATCGATTTTTTTAAAGTGTCACACTGGTATAGCCCCTTAAAACGCGGATTTCTCGTCCACTATTTGTCGCACGACATTAACAAAAAGCGATTTGCTATCAAAGGGTAGTTGTGAATCAGCCTGTATACGAGGAGGTGCAGAGGGAGCGAGGGTGCAAAAGCGTTTGGCATGTTTCTCGTACTCTGTAGGTGTATTTTTAGCGAACCGGGGTGCAAGGGGGGTTGGTGTGCGCGACTATCGGAAACGGGAGACTTGTCGAGTCCGAGAGTCAGTGCATGTGCAGTGATAAAAGCCATGCTGCTGCCAGCCGGCGACACCGGGATGACCAGCCTCTCCACGTCTATAAAGAGAGAGAGAGAGAGAGAGAGAGAGAGAGAGAGAGAGAGAGAGAGAGAGAGAGAGAGAGAGAGAGAGAGATCCCCTTGCCTAGTTGTCAGTTCACCATTATCCACGCTCGGAGCATACATATAAGTGACGTCCACCAAAAGCCACGTGTACTCCTCGATGACACAAAGAACACTTGTCACTGCGAGCGACGCTGCATTGAAAGCCGCTTTTCAGGTCGTCCTTCCGCTATCTAAATGTAAACGCGGTTGGGAATACTCTACCGTTCCTGGTCCTAATTATTGATGAAGGGATGTTCGTCGGCTGGAAGTTTGGAGCTGGAAATCTTTGCCAATTCGGATCGAGTCATCCTTCCGTTGGGTTGTTTGTTAATTGAATTGACAGGAGGTTGCGGGTACTCAATGATTCGTGAGGACGTCATTATTGATGGGGATATGGTCGGTGACAAGTGAAGTGCAGGGGGTTCGAGCGGCGTAACAGATAGATGAGGGAAATGTAAGAACGCCAGCGAGATTAGCTTTGGGTCGTGTAGGAAGACGATGGAGAGCCGCGGATAACAGGTGGTGCAGCGTGCTGATCGTTAGCCGGAAAATCCTTTGACCCGACGACAAGGAGCCTGTGCAACGGTGCGTGAGTATCATGGAGGCTGGACGAGAGAGAAAGAAAGAGGAAGCATACCACGACGGCGTATACCTAGCCCCATAGATCATCGATCGTTGGGATAAGGCCCCGCAAACTTCTGACCGTTTACTTCGCGGAGACACTCACGCTGCCATGCCGAGCGCTTGGGGACTCGGCCTAGTGATGGGAACTCTAGGCGATTGGCGCGTATCGCCCCGTTAGAGATTGCGACGATGGTAAGCGAAGCCCATTATTTACGAAAGCTCCGAAGGCAAGGAAACATCCAACTGCGCTAATGGGCACCTGATCATGGTCCAAAATGATCGGCACAACGCTCGGCTACATGCATCAGGCTGAGTGGAGAAAGTTCCAGTTTTTTCTAGGTATTCCACTTTTGATTAGGTTGGGACAAAAATTACGATGAGATTCCAGTTGAAGCGCTGGAAAGATATGAAGGGATGAACAAAAGGACGAAAATAGGGGAGCGCCCTTTAGGGTTGATTGCCGGGATCTTTTTTTGCAGGGTTGACCTTTTTGGAGGATTTTCCAGGGTTCTCCTTTTTTAGGGTTCTGCTTTTTGGAGGAACGTACCATGGTTGAGGACAATTGTAGTCAACGGTAAGAGAAAACAGCACGCTGTATGGAGATAGTTCCATTTTTCTTTGGGTATTCCACTTTCCATTAGGATATGACACGGATTTCGATGAGATTCCAGATGATGCGCTGGGAGAAGTACAAAGCGATGGACAAAAGGACAAAAATAGGGAAACACCCTCTGGGGTTAGTTGCCGGGGCCTTCTTTTTCGAGGATCTCCTTTTTGGAGGAACGTCTCCTAGGTGAGGACAATTGTAGTCGAGGGTAGGAGAAAACGACCCTTTTATTTACTAGGGTTCCCAATTTCAATTGTAATAGAAAGTGGAAGACCCTCAAAAAGTAGCACATCACTGTGCTACGTACGCCAGGCTGAGTGAAGAAAGTTCCATTTTTCATCGGGCATTCCACTTCTGATTAGGATACGATACAGATTTCGGTATAATTCCGGTTGTAGCGCTGGCACGAGATTCGAAGGGATGGACAAAAGGACGAAAATAGGGAAATGCCTTGTAGGGTTGGTTGCCGGGGACTTCTCTTTTGAGGATTCTCTACACAGTAAATACTCTCACGAATCGTTCCTCCTTTTTGGAGGAACATCTCATAGTTGAGGACAATTGTAGTCGACGATAGAAGAACACGACCCTTTTTGTTTGCTCTCCCTAGGGGAAACCAATTCCAATTGCAATAGAAAGTGGAAGACCCCCAAACAAATAGACACCTCATGTTGTCATGCCCTAACATGTTAACAGTCTACGCGTATCCATTGAAGTGTCTTGACATGAAGTATCCCATTTTCGGTCTTGCATTTTGCATTCAAATTGGCAATCGTGTCCATCAGGAACAGGCAAAGAATCGTTATTTGGCTGTCATGTCGAGCCACCCCCGAGATGCCTGCCTTTTGCGCGCACCAAGTGTCTCCAATCGCCATCACAGCGCAAAGATCCAAGAAGCATCAGCTGTTTTTACGACCTGTCCATTTTTGGAGTTCCTTTGGGTATGTTTGGGTTAACCTCTCCAATCCACGTATCTGTTCGTTGCCGCCCCCCAATTGGGGCTCGCACGAAGTACAAGAAGACTGCCGATGATAGTTCCTCAATGAGGTGCTGAGATTCTTGCACGTCTGTTTGCATACTCATTACGAGCGTGTCTGCATCCACGGCGGGGCTTGCGATCAGGTAGCCCCAACAGGTACCCAGTAAAACGGATACGTGCGTGAGTGCGATTTATATTGCGAGTACATACGGCTGGTAAGAAATGAGATTGTGGAACCGGTGGATACGTACTGGTGGACTGCCTTGGTCGGATTTGCTCGAATGTGGCGCGTGTTAATGTTAATGGTAGACACCGGCAGCAGCCTTGGCTGTCCTTCCACATTCCCCGGTCCTGTACTGTTTTGCTGGGCGCGTATACGTCGCGCGCGCGCGCGCAGCCACCAGCCGCAGGTAAGAAGCGAACGATCCGAGGGTAATGGGACGAGGACGACGCGCGAGAACTTGGGATATGCGTGTGCGTTGCTCGCTTCTTGGCTGCTGTGCATACGAGACGGACAATCCCTTTGGACCCGCACATACACACGTGGACAGAGAATGCTTGATCTCTTTGTCTTGCGCTCGAGGAACATCGGTGAGAGAGGATCTCCCAGGGAACACGAAAAAGACGAGAGAGAGAGAGAGTGAGAGAGAGAGAGAGAGAGAGAGAGAGAGAGGCAAAGAGAGACAGGGAGGAAAAGAGTATACGGCGCTT
The DNA here is from genome assembly GCA_944452715.1 of Ophion slaviceki. Lineage (NCBI taxonomy): Eukaryota > Metazoa > Arthropoda > Insecta > Hymenoptera > Ichneumonidae > Ophion > Ophion slaviceki. The sequence continues at coordinate 2,535,873 of OX101787.1, forward strand.
GCGGCAGAGCCAATAGCCACTTTTTCTCGACTTGGCACATTTTTCAAAGTCTGTTGACAGCTATCCAACGTTCCTTTCCTGTTCTTTTTAACTCCATCTCCCTTTTCTACATTCTCCGTCTCTTTCTTTCTCTCTTGGGTAGCTGACGCTCCAGAGCACGAAATAAACTATCTCTCTCTTGCTCTGTCTCTCTCTGACTCTCCCTTCATTGCAACGCTACAGTAATGCCAGCTCGCCCTCACTTTCGAACCGCTTTGCAGTCTCTCGAGTCTTTTGCCACCTTCCCAACGAGGCTGTTTCGTTTGTTCTTTTTCTTCTCGTTTACCATGGGAACTCAAGGAACAGCGTAAAAAGCCCAAGGGCTGGTAGTATCGAGATGTTATTGTCGTTTAGTACGCGTCAGCGTGACAGCGTATCGAGTACGAGGACCACGCGGGCACCAATTGGACTCGGCATAATTTATCGAAAGGACGACTGATAACGAGTCCTTCAAGTGGAAAGCTAACCTCAAATCTACGACGCATTGCTATGTTAGGATGAACCGGACATTGAAGCCATTTTCCGGAGCTTCCCTTCTGGATGTGTTTGCGTCTGTGTTTATGGAACGTCCGTGCCCCAAGGTCGGATACGAGCGATCCTAGGCAGAACCAACCTCCAATGAAGGGTGGCCGAGCGGAGGAATCGTCAGTGGGAGATGATCGAGGGAGAGACAGGAAGAGAGCCGAGAGGCAAAGCAGAAGAACACTGGCCTTACAGACTGTATCTCCGATCTAGTGTAAATCAACTCAATGCTTGAGAGAGGCTTTTCGCGATCCATCCCGTCCTACCTTTCGTATTAACCTCTTTCTGCCCTTTTTTATTTTCTCGCTTTATTCTACAGCGATGGATCCTACTCTACTCCTAAGTTAGTCCAGCAAAAGACACGGAAACCCAGCACTATTTAGCGTGGAATATGAATTTTGGACTGGAGGTAGATGGTTGCCTACTGAAAGTAACCCCAATAAAATGTTGCCCCTTAACTCGGCCCAACCCTAAAAAATAGGGGTTGGTAACTTAAATATCGCCGTATCTCGATAATCAATAGCCCGATCATAAAAGGTTTCAAACAAAAGTTGTTTGGAATAATAAAATTCGCATAAAGTTATCTGACATCCAACCCCCTATCTTTGAAAATAGCGGCACAAAAACGATTCGAAAATTCGGGGTTGATTGCTAAAAATTCTACGCTAAAAAATGCTGGGTTTTGGTCTCTTTTACTGGACTAAGTATTTTATAACAGAAATATATAAACACTCTCAAGATGGACTCTATGGTAAAAGCCGGACCGCTATACGGGGTGGAAGTGTGGGGTTGGAGGAGAAGGGAGGAATTGGAAAAGATGTAAGGAAGATTTGTAAAAATGGCATTGGATTTAGCGAAGAACACATCGGACTATCTCTGGAAATGTTGAATATACATTGAAAAATGGATTGTCTATAGAATTACGTAGGATTTTTTTTATTGCATAGTTCATTTGTTATTAACAATTATCTGACGATTTTCTAGGCAATTTCTTGGAAAGTGAAAAATTTGCCTAAAAATCGTCAGATAATTGTCAATAACAAATCAACTATGCAATATAAAAAAAATCCTACGTACTTCTATAGACAATGTATTTTTCGAGATATATTCAACATTTCCAGAGATAGTCCGATGTGTTCTTCGCTAAATCCAATGCCATTTTTACAAATCTTCCTTACATCTTTTCCAATTCCTCCCTTCTCCTCCAACCCCACACTTCCACCCCGTATAGCGGTCCGGCTTTTACCATAGAGTCCATCTTGAGTTCAACCACATTTCAAGTGCATCGGTTGAAAATTGAGTTATGTTTACAGCCAACTTAAAAATGGAGTTTTGAGATAAACGTTGCACAGCCGCCATTTTGAAATCAATCGCTTCAAAAAAATTACTGTATACAGTCACTGATATGTATAGTAAACACCCTTTTTTGTAATCTCGATTTATTTTGTAGTTTTTCTGAAAAAAAAAATTCCCAAAAAGCCTATTTTTTCGGCCTCTAGAGTGCCCCAACCCCTTAACGTGATATATTGTTAGTAGTTACAGTCTTTCATATATTTGTGGGGAATGAAACAATATTAAAAATGTACTGAACACTGTAAGCTGTCTAATGTCACAGTAATCGCAAGACATGTAGAATAAATCTTCTTCTATAGACACTCTCTCATACACAAATTATATTAGTTAATTTATTTATTTATGAATAAATGGATAAATGAATAGATGAATAAGTTAAAAAATGAATAAATGAATTAATTAATTAATATATATTAGGTGTGTGTGTGTGTGTGTATTGCTGTATAGACAGACGCCTACGCAGTAATATGCTTGTTCTATCAATGAAAATCTACCGATTATTAATTCAACGCACTGCTATGTGCAAAGATCAAAATGGGATACGCACGACCACCTCACGTCTCTCCATTGCCCACGGGGCCTCGTGAGATTTCTCGCCTACTCTAATCCTTCCTCGTCTTCGTCCTCTTCGCTCTCTGATTCTCTCGCTCTCTCTCTCTCTTTCTCTGATATGTTACACCATAATTAAAAATTATGTGTCTGCTGGGCTGAAGTTCTCCATAATGCATTATAAATGAATATTGTATTAGAATTTAGAGTGTTGCAGGATGTTGAGCTGGAGGCGAGCTCAACATCCTTAGCTTGCTCTAAGAGCGAGTAATGTTCGTTGCATTTCGCATATCATATGTAGGGACGAGAGGCGTGTAATTCATTTGCAGTATTCTATTATTTATCCTTAAGTATATATTAGAGCATTATAAAATTATCTATCTGTCCATCTGACTATCATTTTTTCTCAAAACTGCATTATCAAAATTGGCGTGCAGGATTACTCAAAAACTATTAAGCCGATTGAGTCGAAACTTGGTAGAAATATTGATAATATTGGTACCTTCTACTTGACGAGAATTGTTTTTGAAAAATTGGAAAAAAACTACTTCTTTCATCCAAATTTTACAAAAATGTTGCGTGAAATGTTAATTTTCTTTGTAAATGCGTGCCATTTCTTAAATTTGTGTTTTCTTCATTTTAATTACCGTCACATAGAAACTATACATGTTCCAAATGAAAAAATGTTTGAACTTTTTTGCAAATCAACCTGCTGTACCTTGCTGTAAACACTCTGCCACAGCTCCGTAATTTTGATAAATGAAATAAAAAAAAATTGTTTTGTATACTTAAATATACATGTATACCTAAACTTTCATAACTGTAGAATAATTATCACTTAGTTTAAAAAATCTCTCAATATTGCTCATCTTTCCCTGTCTAAATCCCGCCTTAACTCCCACAAACGGCCTTCTTTGCGTCAAAAACGAAAAAAACCTCCGGCCTCCTACAAATCAACGAAAAAGATCATACTTCTAAAGATATGTAAAAAAGCTGGAAATTTCGCGCGCACGCGAGCAAAGCACCATGTACTCTAGCGTTTGGTACTTTCGCGAGTAAACTCAGCTCGAGCCAATTTCGAGAAATGGCTCCGTCGGTTGGCGAACCGGACGCCGGTGAACATATACTACTCCACATGACTGGAGGGGCCGGGGGGGAGGTTCGTTCGCAACGTCTGGAAAAGTATTGCATCGAGTACCCCCCTGTAGGTACCATGTACAGGCTCGAGTACTTTCTTGGTACGGTTAGAGTTTCTTGGGTGTGTATATATATATATATATATATATATATATATATATATATATATATATATATATATATGTATGTACGCAAGGGTTCGCATCGCTTCGAAGATCCTTCGTTGGCTCGACGCAGATCGGATAACGAGGCGTAACAAAGGAGTGTCGTATCCTCGGTGGTTTGCTCCGTGAGTTTATATCGCAGAAATGTATATATATATATATATATATATATATATATATGCATGTGTGTGTGTGTACATTTATGTGGATATGTGCAGGTACAGGATATTATTGTAAGAATGGAGTACGGTATGTAGTCGAGTAGGAGGATTGTACGTTGAGTCTCGGTATAGGCTCTTCGCTATCTCGGGGGGCTATCGTAAGGTTTGCAGCTTGGTGAAGGGCTCGACGAATGGCCGCGTGAAAAAAGCTAATCCTTCCGCTCGCGTTCGGTCTCTCCTCGCGAATCCCCGGAGCTATAAATCTTATGAGAGAGAGAGAGAGAGAGAGAGAGAGAGAGAGAGAGAGAGAGAGGGATGCGGGCACTGGCAGAACCCTCTGGAGCAACACACTCGAGACCTATGGGCTCCCTGTGCTCCCACCCTCGTATATGATTCATGATCACGTGTTCGTTTGCTTCGTTCTCTCTCTCTCTCTCTCTCTCTCTCTCTCTCTCTCTTACTCTTTCTCTTAAGGAAACTCTTGTATCATATGTGCATATCACGCATGCCACTGCATACGCGCCATTTTTATTTGTGCCAACAGGATACATAGGTGTATACATGGTGATTCGTGAGTACCAGGGTTCACTTTGGAAGCATATAGGGTTTGTCAAGCAAAGTGTCAGGCAAAATGTCCCGCGACAAAAATTGGCCGAGATATTCGTGTTTGAAATCCAAGTAGGCAGTAAAGAATAGCACGGTAGCTGCTCACGCGCGGAGCAAGGATCCTTCTTCGGCCAAGTGGTTTTTTTTTTATTACTTTTTTGCGTAGGGTGTAATCAATACGGATACTCGCTTTGCAAATCGATAATACAATTCGATGATTTTCCTTTTTCATTCGAGGGCTTACAACTGGTTGAAATTTTTTCAAATATCGATTTTTCTCACGAGTTTACAAAATATGACATTTCAAAAATATTCTCTGAAAATTTCAATTTGATTTGTTCAAAATTGAGGGTGTTGTGGGTGGGGTCGGAAATTCGAACGGTCAATATCCAGAAGGACCGACATTTCGAATTCAGTAATGGCGAACGTTCCAATATAGATTGATAACTCTTATGATAGTCTGTAAAATAGTTCATCGAAAATGTGAATGCAAAAATCTCGAAGTTAATTTATAGCGAAAACAAATATTAGATTTAACAAAATAATGAGAGATATAATATCGATTCGCCTCTATATATACACCACGCAATTTGAAACGTCAAATCGTGGAATTGTAAATGTTAGGACGATTTACAATTTCGGATTCATTAAAACGAAGGACCAAAAAGTCGATCAGTTGAAATAGCGATGGGCCAAAACGGCGAACCGTCCGAATATCGAAAAATTGGGATCGAGCAATCCTACATGCGCTTCAAAATGAAGATGGCAGGTGGCGTTAGTGCCCAGTCGGGTCAGGCAGCTATGCCGTGTTCGCCATTTAGGTATTCGCCATTTCGGACCATCGATCATTTGCGTATCTAAGATCTACACATTCGAAGTTTCTAGTCTCGACATATGGCTTTTTGCTATAGACGGTATTGTGAATATTAGAAACTCACTTTCTTTTTCGATTTCGGAGATATGAATGTTGTAGATTTTGGAATCTGTATTTGTATGACTCAAACTGCAGACAATCTGAATATATGTTCTCAAATAAATGAGCTCTCGAATAAATAATCCTTTGGTGTAATAGTTATTCGATTTCGTCGTCGATCAAAGGATCAAATTTCGAATAATTGTACCTTCGTTATTTTGAGAGTTCATAATTATGTCGTTTCGAAATCTTTGTCGTTCTATATTTAGTCATTCGACATTTTGACCCCCACCCGGGTGAATTGTTCGAATCTATATTTGTATGTCTCAAATTGCAAACGATCTGAATATACGTTTTCAGATAAATGAGCTCTCGAATAAATGATGCTTCGCTTTATAGTCCTTCGATTTTTTCTTCGGTCGAAACATTAAATTTGGAATAATTAAACCTTCGCTATTTTGAGAGTTCATAATTCTGTCGTTTCGAAATATTTGTCGATCTATATTTGGTCCTTTGATATTTTGATCCCCACCCTCGGGTGATTTGTTTCGGAGCAGCAGTGGTCACTGCAACCGACGTTTTTCAGTCAGCGATCTACCCTAACCATTCTATCTACCGCATTGGTAAATGTTTTTCCGCGCAAAACTGGTAAAGTATACTTAAAAATTATCCTTTGTAATGTTAAAAAAAATCATTTGAAAATCTGCGCACGTTTTCCCAGCAAAAATTTCTCTTTTTTCCAGCGACGAGCTAGGTGTAAGCTGTTTATGCTTGAAGAAAAAAAAATCACGTTTGAGCAACTACTGGACCATTGTTTTACTCAGCTTCGGGCTTCGAACGCGAAGATTTTGGCCAATTATGCGGCACGGCATTTAAGGCGGCACACCACTGTGACAGGTTTAAAAAACCTTTTTTTTCAAAGTATACATATTCACGAAAATATGAAGAAAAAAAATCAGGTTCAAATATTAAAAATTAACCAAATTGATATAATTATAATTGTCCGATTTCCAATAAAAATAAAAATCCGTAATTGCAGTAGTTATCGTTGTACGCAGCCGTTGTTCGTTTAATTTACTATTTTTTAAGCCCCCAAATATAAGTAAAAATTTCGCCAAAAGTACGCTTTATTTTTTTAACACCCGCCATTTTGTCACTTTTTTTCGACAAACGGCTAACTGCAACGAGAACTACATTTATATACAGTGGGTGAAAAAAGTATTTGTTAACGTCGTCTTTTTCAATTTATCCTTCGAAAAAAAATGCTTTATTAAGTTTCTGTGTTCGATAGCTTATCTTAAATGCCAATTTACAAAAATCTTGGGAAAACACGAACAAAGAAATAAAGCCAAATTAATAACAGTTTCGTGTGAGATGTACAAATACTTTTTTTTACCCACTGTGGATTATAAAAGTGTTTTATTTATTTTTTTTTTTTCAGACCAACCACTGTCAAGTCATCGATCCGGGCGTTGGACCACATTTTTATCCAGAGGTTTTATTAAACCTCAATAACGTTGTTCGATTAAAACAAAATTCAATAAAAATTTACATGAAATAAGTTCAATGTATGCTTGATAACATACCTTTTTTTTCCAAATCCCAAATAAATAATCTAGTAGGCAAAAAAAAATCGAAAAACTACCCTTCTTCGGCCCCTCATAGTGGTATTCTCCCGGAAACAAAGCGTTTTGCTCGCACTCTATGAGCTCACCAACGGAGCCCTAAATAGTTATGAATCGCCCTCAACATATCCGGGCGATCTTTGAGAAACAAGTGGATGACATCGAGCAGTTTAAGGAGTTAGGCCACTCTAGAGGCCGAAAAATAGGCTTTTTGGGGATTTTTTTTCAGAAAAAAGACAAAATAAATCGAGATTACAAAAAAGGGTGTTTATCATACAGATCAGTGACTGTACACAATGATTTTTTCGAAGCGATTAATTTCAAAATGGTGGCTGTGCAGCGTTTATCTCAAAACTGCATTTTTTAAGTTGGCCGGACACATAACAGACAATTTTCAACCGATTCCCTTGAAATGTTGAATGTATTTTGAAAAATACATTGCCTATGGAAGTACGTAGGATTTCTTTTCTATTGCATAGTTCATTTGTTATTAACAATTATATGACGAAATTTTTCACTTTCCAAAAATTTGCCTAAAAAATCGTCAGATAATTGCAATATAAAAAAAATCCTACGTATTTCCATAGACAATGTATTTTTCAAGATATATACAACGTTTCAAGTAAATCGGTTGAAAATTGTTTGAGTTAGGTTTCCGGCCAACTTGAAAAATGCAGTCTTGAGATAAACGCTGCACAGCCGCCATTTTGAAATTAATCCCTTCAAAAAAATTATCGTATACAGTCAGTAATACGTATGATAAACACCCTTTTTGTAATCTCGATTTATTTTGTAGTTTTCCTGAAAAAAAAATCCGCAAAAAGCCTATTTTTTCGGCCTCTAGAGTGGTCTGAGGCCTTAACGATCAGCAGCGGTGAATCAGCCGCTTGTCATTTGCATCCTTCGATAAAGGAACATCGAGCGGAGTGGCGCGGGAGGTGGTCCAGGGTGGGGGATAATTTATCCTGAGGGCACGAAGCGTAGAACGATGCCAAAAAGCTCGAGGACCCGAGGACGAGCGAGTGAGAAAAATTGTCGCGCCCGATGAGCGAGGGAGCAAGATCCTGAGAGAGACGAAGAGAAGCAGCGAATAAGAGCGAAACGAAGGAGCCGAGGAATAAGAAAAAGGGAGAAGAGACACGCTGCTCGACTGCAGTTGCATAGCGTCGCAGAATTTAAGCGAGTTTTTGCCCTTGCGGAATACCGAGTTCCCCTGTCAATGGAGATGATTTGGTGCCCGGGAAAAACCGGCTACGAGACTTACCCTGTGACCGACAAAGCAGGCATCGAGCGTGGATATCGCTCGCAAAAAAGAAATACAATATTGGTCCCTGGTAGTTGTATAACCAGACGAATGATAATTACGATCGAAAATGGGATGACTCTTTTCCGGGGTAATAAAATCAGTTCGAACTGAAGTATGCACAGCGTGAAAAATATAATGAGCAATTGAAAAAAAAAACGACTCGCTGTTAACTCGCTCGGAAACAAAGAAATAATTTTATTCAATTAACACAACACTTGCTGATGTCAAAGGCAACTCTTTAGTACCGACAATCCACATATAACGAGTACACGTGGCCCTCGACTCCACGGGACACTTGTTAATTGGAGAATATTGGTATCTCTCTCTCTCTCTCTCTCTCTCTCTCTCTCTCTCTCTCTCTCTCTCTCTCTCTCTCTCTTTCTCCCTCTCCCTCTCTTTGAAACCATTTTGGAGCTTTTTTGAATCTGTGCGAGGCAGCTAAGTATCTTCAATTACGGAAATTAATTGGCAATTCGTTTTCATTATTTGTACTGTAATGATAAATTGTATAGTGAGGACGTATTTGAAAAACTGCACATTTTAATGGAAAGTGGCCTCGAACAATTGTTTCGTGATATAATGAATTGTCCCCGACATTTGGTGGAAAAGAGAGAAGAGGAGACGAAACTTTTCATTGCGGGGTGAGCAGACGTAGAATTTCAATGGTCACAGATCTTCCCCCCCCCTCTCTCTCTCTCTCTCTCGATCTTCTCCGGCCGGGGGCAAGGATTCAGCGATGCAACGAAAGCGGACTCGCCGGTCAGCGTGGAACTCTGGTGGACGTGAAAAGCGAGTTATGTACTCCCGCGATGATGGCAACACGCATACGTGCTCCCTTACCACCGGCCCGGGGCCTTTGCGGCCAATATGTAGGCCATTCCGTACGTATTCTACCCGCCATCGACCCTCGTGGACCTCTACCTCATTATACGTTCTCTTATCGAGCGTAACCAATATCCCCCCAACTCCACTCATCGATTCACCGTCCTCGAGACACTTCGATGTTATGGCACTTTGCCAGTTATCTCATTGACATTTCTCCTCAAATTTCGGCGCCCGCACGGCCGATGAAGACTTCCGGTGAGGTGGTAATTTCGGTGGCCGATACTCGAGACTTCCCTCGTTTCTTAGTCCGCGATGAATCTTGGGATAACGAGTAAATACCGCGGCCTCAATTCTTAAGAAGAAATGGGCGGTGATGGGTGAGAGGGGAATGACGAAGTTTGCATCGTTGCAATACAACGGAAACGATACATTTTATACATTTATTTGCGTTAATTATTTTTTAGTTATCGCATAAGGAATAATAAATTATTAATTGAAAATAAACAACAAAATACAACATTTTCGTTAGCAACGAATAGCAACGATGGATGTATTTTAGAAATTATTCTTTTTTATTTTAATTCATCATTTATTGTTTTCTATATACTATTTTTGCATATATGTTCTTCGATTATTTTCTAAAATTTTATTTCATAATTTTTTATTTTGATATTTTCTTAAATTATTTTTTATTTGTTTCAACTCATCATTAATTATTTTACACATATTATTTTTGCATATATGTTATTTGATAATTTGAAAAAAAATTTATTTCCCAAGTTCTCATTTTTATATTTTCTTGAATCATTTATTATTGATTTAAATTTATCATTTATTCTTTTTTATGTATGACTTTTAGGTGTATTTTTTTCAATTATTTTATGTTTGAGTTGTATAATTGTTGTATGAAAATTTTGCTTAGTATACTTTAGTCAATATTTTTTAATAATTCACTAGTTGCTTCTTAGATTCAGCAATCAGTGCGTGCGGAAATATGTAAAAGCGGGTGAAAAAAATGTCACCTCCCAAAAAACTGTCAAATCGAGGGTGAGATTTTTTATCAAATTACACGTATGTATATATTAATATGTATATGTATACAGGGTGTTAGGAAGGTCGATGCAAAGCGTTAAGGGGGTGATACGTCATCTCATTAGGAACATATCTAATCTAGGTTACCTTAGTCCAAAGTCTAACGATTTCGAGTTATCATAGAACGTATAATTTTTCAAAAAATTTCCAAAATTAGGTACTAACTCGTTTACCTTTTATGTTAATGCTATTTTTTTTAATACCATCAACATCAGGCATATTTTTATTTTTCGACAAGTTTTTAATTATTCAACACGTCCCACATAGTTAGATGTGTGGATACCGATGAGTGTATTGGTATTTGTCGATTGTATACACATTAAGCTAAGACGAAAATAAGTTTCTCGTTACCAATTATTGTCTTTTTGAACATTATGAACGAGTTAGTACCTAATTTTGGGAAATTTTCCAAAAACCGTACTTACCATAATCACTCGAAATCCTTAGACTTTGGACTGTGGTAACCTCGGTTAGATATGTTCCTGACGAGGTGACCTATCACCCCCTTAAGGGGTTACCCCCACTTGCGATTTTGAAAAAATCGATTTTTTTTATTGCATTTTTTTGAAGTGCAAATTGAAGTGCAGTTTTTTTTTGATGCCCGGAATAGATGACTCTATGTAGGTTTACAAAAAAAAATATTTTCTTCGTGTAAACTGAAATTGAAACTTCAAACGCGTTTTTCTCAAAATGGCATTTCTGAAGTCGGTGACCAAGATTACTCGAACACTAATGAACCGATCTTCTTGAAATTTTGCAGGCTTATTTAATACATAAAAATGTAGTCTTTAATCGTTCGATTTTTTTTTTCGAAAAAAAATGGCCGTTTTATAGCCAAAAAACGGCCGTTTTTTTTTCGTTAAAATCGAACCATTAACTTTGACTGTCCGCCATTTTGTGAAAAATGAATATTTTTTTAAATCCTTCGATTAAAGACTAGTTTATACTTATATTTGACTAAATCCATCCGCATTTTTTTCAGATGATCCACTTCGCCGCAATGTTGGTCACCGCAAATCGTGTATATAAAAACATTATTTCATTGACGGCCATTTGCCACTAAACAATGTAATATTTTTCAATAAAAAAATTACTGAATGTCCTTCAAAATGTGTTCTTTAAGGTGGTATATTGATCGATTAAAAAAGTTTTGTAGTTTTCTTTAAAAAAATTCATGAAAAAGGCCTTTTTTGCGCTACAAGTGGGGGTAACGCCTTAATCCAAAGTCTAACGATTTCGAGTTATCATAGTACGTATAATTTTTTCAAAAAATTTCCAAAATTAGGTACTAACTCGTTTACCTTTCATGTTAATGCTATTTTTTTTAAATACCATCAACGTCAGGCATATTTTTATTTTTTGACAAGTTTTTAATTATTCAACACGTCCCACATAGATGTGTGGATACCGATGAGTGTATTGGTGTTTGTCGATTGTATACACATTAAGCTAAGACGAAAATAAGTTTCTCGTTACCAATTATTGTCTTTTTGAACATTATGAACGAGTTAGTACCTAATTTTGGAAAATTTTCCAAAAACCATACTTACCATAATAACTCGAAATCCTTAGACTTTGGACTGAGGTAACCTCGGTTAGATACGTTCCTGACGAGGTGACCTATCACCCCCTTAAGGCTTTGCATCGATCTCCCTAACACCCTGTACATTGATGCGTAGGGAAAAAAATGGAAGGCGAATGTTGGAAATTTATTTGACGGGTGTAATTGATGTATTAGCATGATACTCGGTGTAGCTCTCCATGACGTCAATTGGTCGAGTTGTCATGGACTCGCCTCTATAGGACGTGCATAAATGATTCGCTCCTGGTCGGAGGGCGCATAGAATATTCATACGCGCATAAATATATGTATACTATAGACAGACGGGTGCGTGTACACGGGTGTATGTGTGTAGCGATTCTCCGGTATATTCATTAAATCTAGGTATAATTGATTATTTATATTTGTACACATAACCGACGGGCATCGAACGTGTAACGCAACTGATGGCTGCCGCGTAAATTGTATTATTTGCATACCAGAAAGTGCGCCCGTAGGTGCGCGCGATCGAATTGCTGCATCCGAGTGAAGACTCGGTAACAAATACCGCTAAACATTGTTACCGATTTCTTATGAACCAGAAACAAATGCGAAAGCTTCCCGTAATATTTCATTTTTTTCAAATTCTTGGTGGTATCAGCTCCTAATGGATTATTGGGTCCATTATTGGTTGCATATGAAACTAGCCAGTTTCGAGCAAAAGAAAAAATAGTGGTTTGGGGACCAATCGACCAGGTGGCTTATTCAAAGAAGCCCATCGAAACGGACAAGCTTGGCAAACGGCCGACAATCGGATTCCACGCAGGAAGAATTTTCCAGGGCCTCCAAAAATCCCAAAACAACCTCGTTTTCCGACCAGCCAAAGATATGAAAGGTCTTGAAGTGGATGACGTTGAGGCGTTAGGCCACTCTAGAGGCCGAAAAAATTGACTTTTTCGGGATTTGGGGATGAAATTTTTCACTTTCCGAAAATTTGCCGAAAAAAAACGTCAAATAATTCTTAATAACAAATGAACTGTGCAATATAAAAAAACCCTACGTACTTCTACAGACAATGTATTTTTCAAGATACATTCAACATTTCAAGTGAATCGGTTGAAAATTGTCTGAGTTATGTTTCCGGCCAATTTAAAAAATGCAGCTTTGAGATAAACGCTGCACACCCGCCATTTTGAAGTTAATCGCTTCAAAAAAATTTTTGTATACAGTCACTGATATGTATGATAAACACCCTCTTTTGTAATCTTGATTTATTTTGTACTTTTTCTGAAAAAAAATCGCCAAAAAGCCTATTTTTCGGCCTCTAGAGTGACCTAAGGCCTTAAAGGACCATTCCAGTCTGACTGGCTTGGAAAGTGCGGATTTTCACGATCTAAAAAAAACCGATAACCAGTCCGATTTTTTATCCTTTATTCAAAAGACTTATGTTGTACATGTAAAATATTTGTTAAAGTTTAACTTTCATGTTTTATAAAATTTTCTTGGCCACTGCAAAATGATGCCTAAAAAAGAACCCCTGACGGTGGAAAGTTCTATTCCTCCAAAAATTGTCTGAACGACAAAATATCATTAATCAGCATGAAAAATTGTAGAGGCGTACGGAGGATTTTTTTAAAGTCAAGATTAATCCAATGGCGGCCATTAAAAAAAAAGTGTCAAATTCGGCCTTTTGTCGACAGTTTTTCGTAAAAATATGGAATTTTCAAATTATCAAAAAATGCATCTTTCAAAATCATCCACCGTTTTGAAAAACTCGTGAATCGTTTTTCCTAAGAAAGACTGCAGGAACCGGAATAATTCGAATTTCGCGACTAAAATTTAACAGCATGTTTAAGAAAGTCTATAATTTTGGATAATGCTCGAAAATAAAAAAAATACTTAAAAAATGTTTACACTGGAGTGGTCCCTCAACGGGTCGCTTAAATGTCACTTGTAGCAGCAGGACTCTATGAACCTATGATCCCATGTACTGCCAACCAAATCGAGAAAATGTGATGTATCATACTACGATATTTCCCGTATTGAAACCAAGATCCACCTCCACTCTCCACGAATCTGAAATGATGAACAAGTCTGAAAACCTTCTTGGCCCAATAATTGTTTTTTTTCCCCATGAAGTATATCCTCCCTTCCGTAGACGCGTTACGCGCATCGTTGGATATTCCATCCCTATACAGATACACATACCCACGTGTATAATAAATAGGAAACAAGGGCATCGAGCCAGAAACGACAAGGATTCTTCCTATCGTATTAAAAACCTGAAACGTTACGTTTTTATGGCCCTCCAACGTTTTTCCTCTCTCTTCCTCTCTCTCTCTTCCTTCCTCTCTCTCTCTCTCTCTCTCTCTCTCTCTCTCTCTCTCTCTCTCTCTCTCTCTCTCTCTCTCTCTCTCTGCCCTCCCTCGACAGGATTTTTATCCCTGGAGTCGTTTCAGAACATTCTTCTTTTTCCTCTCTTTCGCGTGTTGGGGGGGGGGGGTAGTGGAACTCGAGAAGGCAAATGGAGTTAGCCGCGACACAGACATGTGTAACAGTAACAGGATGTACGTAGTCGGTGGCAAACGTAAAAGCCACCCTTAAAAACGTTGCGATAAATTCTTGGAGTGCGCGTGTGTCTTTGTGCGTTGTCTCGGAACGTTAGGGTGCCCCACAGCAATCTTATTTGCCCCGGCTCTCTACCACGTAAATGGAAGATTCCTCCTCCTGGAGCGATCATCCTGGTTTTTCCTTGTGCTTCAACTCCCTTCACGACGATGTTCCTTGTACAGCGTATACTTTATTTCCCAGCTCCCATCTCGTTAACTCCTTCCAACTTCTCTCTCTCTCTCTCTCTCTCTCTCTCTCTCTCTCTCTCTCTCTCTCTCTCTCACTGTGTGTCTCTCTACATTTATTCGTTGCCTTTCGGCTGGCTAACAAACGATGTAACATTGCAGGATTGCCGTTTAACCCGGCGTGTCCCTCAATACGATTCCCCGTTGATGGCGCTTGTCCAAACTCATTGATCGTAATAGCAGCTCCCCCCACTCCTCGTCTGTTGGGGTGGGGAGAATCACTGGAACGACGAGGACGAAGACCCGGAGGAAAGTTTGCCCCTCTCGTGGAAGACTTCGCGCTTCGTTGTACAAGGCGTTAACGATTCTCTCTCTCTCTCTCTCTCTCTCTCTCTCTCTCTCTCTCTCCCTCTCTTTCTCTCTCTGTCTCCAAACTATATTCCTGCAAGAAGCAAATCTTGAAACGCAAAGTCTGAAACTCGAAACTCTCGAGCGAAAATCCTTCGGACTTTGCGCGATAAATTATATATTCGAGCTCGTTGTATCGGGCGTCAAAATGTCGTTATGAAGAAAACGAGAAAAAAAGAGGAAGCGTCTACAAGTGAGAACTCTCGCGAAACGAGGCGATCCTCCGAGGATTAAATGAATTCGCCATGTTGAATAATGATCTCAAATATTGAGAATAAGATCAGAGAGGAGGAGTACAATGTTTTTTTTTCCCGTAAATTACAAGACAGATTCATGTTTAAGTTAAATTTAGTTTATGTTCAATTGAATTAATGTTTCAGTTTATGTTTAATTCGAGAAAAAATACAATGTTTTTTGGTTAGTTATGAGACTATTTTATGTCAGAGGGAACGACAATCTGCTATCTTGCGGTAGCAAGTTCCAGCACGTTGAATTGATCACTTTTGACATTAATCGTTAATTTCTATACTCGATTTTCTTGAATGGAAATTACAAGAGAAATTCAGGTTGAAGTTAAATTGAATTTATGTTCAATTTAATTAAAGTTTCAATTTGTGTTTAATTTAAGAGAAATTAGAAGATTTTAGTTTCGTCAGTCAGGAGAGAAATGTAATTGAGAGGAAATGAACATTTGTTAAGTTGAAGTTGTAAGAGCCGAGCACGTTGAATTTATCACATTCAACATTAACAATTGATTTTTATCCATTTTTTTCGTTAATTACGAGAAAAATTTAATTCAGATGGAACGAAAATCTGTTAACATGAAGTAGTGAGAGCCGAGCAAGTAAATTTGATCACATTCGACATTAATCATTGATTTTTATCCCAATTATTTTTGTCTTCCTTTAAATACTACTATTTTTTATTGGAGGAACCTAGACTCCCGTGTAAGCGTTGGGAAGCATGTATATTTGATGCTCGGACAAATAGCATCGTTTGTCTGAGAGGTTGGGAAATTTAATCGCTCCCGAGGCACAATCTCGATCGAGTCTTTAATGACATTGTAGAGGATGACGAAAAAGTATATGCATGGATATATATATATATGTGTGTGTGTGTATGTGTGTATACATGGGAGGACCTATCGTTCGTTCGGAACGAAATGTAATAGGTTATCATCTCCTTAACGACAAAGATCACCGGGTGTGATGCTGCACGCCTCTGCGACTAATAATAATACTTTTGTGGAATGAATCGACGTAACGATGAGTGGCGATCCCATCGTGTCTCTCTCACTCTCTCTCGCTCAAAATTCTCGTGGCCATTCTCTCCCGATAACGTTCGCAAGCAACCTCCACCAAAAAAGGAAAGCTCGGAACAGGGGCGTCAATAGCAATTAAATTAAACGCGCTCTCGGAGTGCGTAAGGTAGTCACGTACGAAGGACTTCTCTCCCTCTCTCCCTCTCTCTCTCTCTCTCTCTCTCTCTGTCTCTCACTCCCCCTCTCTAAAAAAATGGGGTAGTAAAGACGAGAGGGAAAGTAGGGCGGGGGTGGGGAGGAGGCAGAAAAGGGATATGAATCGAGCAGCAAAAATGGAGGCGCTCCAGTATTCAGTGTTCCGGCCGTGCCACTCGTCGAAAATAAAAAAAATTGACAAGAATGGAAAAAAAAAAATTCGAAAAAGGAAATGTCGGAGCGAGAGGAAGGGAGAGCGGAAAAAAATGAATAAGACGGACGTAAGTATAGGCTTGCGCGCCAAGCGCAGAGGTGCAAACAGAAGAGAGAAAAATAAAGGATATCGAGAGCGGTAGGGTGGGAGGGTGGGGAGAGAGAGAGAGAGAGAGAGAGAGAGAGAGAGAGAGAAAGAGAGGGATCAAGTGAGGATAGAACGAATCGAGAAGGAGTGGAGTAATACACGGACTCTTTCGCTTCTTATGCTCGGTCTCTCGAGGAGAGAAGTCTGTCAGTTCACACGATCCCGAGTGACGCCTTCCTACACATATACGCATACGTTTTTCACCTCTTTTTCCATTTCTCTCTCTCTCTCTCTCTCTCTCTCTCTCTCTCGCTCTCTCTCTCTCTCTCTCGCCTCAACTGTCAATCAAATTTAAACCGAGGCCTCTCCTCCGCTCCTCATCCACCTGTTCACGCATTTAAAAAAATCGTTTATATATATAAAAAAAAAACGCTCCCGAAGTCGAGTTGAGCCGGTGGTGGGATACGTTGGACAGTTCAACCCGGCAAGTCCCGCGAAAGTAGGCGTAAGTTAATCGGGACGGAACGATGCACGTCGCGGGGCAAGTTCCCGAGGGAATTTCTGTCGGTTCGGCGACACTGGGACAACGCGTACGCCACTCGAGCGTTTTCGAACGAGAATAGACCGCGCGCGTCTTTCTTTGGCGCTTTTGGTTATCGGGAACCGTAGACGTCGGTGAACGCTCGTTATTTGCCCTCTGGGTGCTTGCAACGAATAAAGAGGGCAGCAGGGAGGGGAGGGGAGAGATCGATTGATTGATTATGTTTACTATGTTCGAGTAAACTTTCGGGTGAATATAAAGTGACCGACGGGATTTAAAAAAATATTAGGAATTGTTATACAACATTCTTATTTTTATATTTAATATTATATATTAATTTTTAACACTAATAATAACAGGAATGAATAAAAATGAGTATTTGATATAAAACAAACAATAAACAGAAATCAAGGCGGGACACCACGGTGGCAGGTCAGCAGGATCGATTTTTTGCCATTTTCTGAAAGTAGACATATGTGAAAAAATGTTAAAGTTAAAATATGGAATATTGCCCAAGTTACAGACGATTTTATAAGAGCAGGTAGCGCAACGTTTTACGTATACTAAAACTTTCAATCAAAATTGTCCGATTTTCCATGTTAGAAACCAAAATTTTCGTAATTACAGTAGCTATCGTTATTCGTAGTTTTTTTCTTTTTTAAGGCGCTACCCCCACTTGTAGCGCAAAAAAAGGCCTTTTTCATGAATTTTTTTAAAGAAAACTACAAAACTTCTTTAATCGATCAATATACCATCTTAAAGAAGACATCTTGAAGAACTTTCAGTAATTTTTTTATTGAAAAATATTACATTGTTGAGTGGCAAATGGCCGTCAATGAAATAATGTTTTTATATACACGGTTTGCGGTGACCAACATTGCGGCGAAGTGGATCATCTGAAAAAAAAATGCGGATGGATTTAGTCAAATATAAGTATAAACTAGTCTTCAATCGAAGGATTTAAAAAAATATTCATTTTTCACAAAATGGCGGACAGTCAAAGTTAAAGGTTCGATTTGAACGAAAAAAAAACGGCCGTTTTTTGCTATAAAACGGCCATTTTTTTCGAAAAAAAAAATCGAACGATTAAAGACTACATTTTTATGAATTAAATAAGCCTGCAAAATTTCAAGAAGATCGGTTCATTAGTGTTCGAGTAATCTTGGTCACCGACTTCAGAAATGCCATTTTGAGAAAAACGCGTTTAAAGTTTCAATTTCAGTTTACACGAAGAAAATATTTTTTTTTTTGTAAACTTACATAGAGTCATCTATTCCGGGCCCATACAGAAGTATGTGCCCGGATACTTATACTTCAAAAAAATGCAATAAAAAAAAAATCGATTTTTTCAAAATCGCAAGTGGGGGTAACCATGTAGTAGTTTTTGAGCCCCGGATTATAAGTAGACATTTCTGAACCGCATTTATTGTAAAACAGATTATAAAACGTTTTTATTTTTATCTTTCAGACCAATCGTTGTCAAGTTATCGATGCGTCTGTCGTACCGCATTTTTTATACAGATGCTCTATTATATCTCTATAACGTAGTTGATTAAAAATTTTTTTAGTAAATATTTACCCGAAGAAAGTTGAAGCTCAATAACATACCTTTTTCCAAATCCCAAATAAACAATCTAGTGGACAATGAAAAATCGGGAATAAACACCCTTTGTCGTTCCCTCACCAAGGGGTCCTAAATTCGACATAAAATTAAAATAAATAATAGAAGATGCGATGTGATAAAAAGTAAAATATAATCAAAGTAAAACCATAAAAATTACATTAAAATCTTAATTAAAGCAAATTTAAATGAAATAAAAACATAAAATATAGTAAAAAATATATAAACGAAGCAAAGTGGGAAATTAAAAATTACAATATAAAAATCGAAAAACCGTTAAACAGAGTAAAACTCGATATAAAGAAAAATAAAACGATGGAAATAAGATTAACTTAAGAAACTCGACAAAATGAGACGCGAGGAAAATAAAATTAACAACAGTTCACGCATGCCAGTCAAAGGACGTGCGATGTGAGAACACGAAATAAATAAGGAAATGCGATTGCTTCTGACAATCAGGTGTCAAGCAACAAAAAAAAATCGGAACGAGAGAGAGGGGGGGGGCGGCAGTGATATCGCTTGCCTATTCCCTCGGGCTGGGCACTTGAAAATAACCCGGGACCGTTTCCCCGTCAGGGGGAGGATTGTCTGACTAAAACGTACCATTACTACTAGCGACCACGCGATATACATGTCTCGCTGTCTTTCTCGGCTGTTTGTCAAGTGAAGCTCGTTAACTTGTTTCGTGATCGATTTTTCTTGTAAACCGCGTTGCCTCGATCACTTTCTCTCTCTCTCTCTCTCTCTCTCTCTCTCTCTCTCTCTCTCTCTCTCTCTCTCTCTTTCTCTCTATCTGACTGTGGTAGCTCAACGCGTGTGTACATTTCACGCTGGTGCCCGCGAGTCCGTTTTGCTTTGAAGCCTTTATTCCCGAAACCACCAGCAAGAGGGACGAAGAGAGAGAGAGAGAGAGAGACAGAGAGAGAGAGAGAGAGAGAGAGAGAGAGAGATGTCGATATGTGCCCACAAACGCCACAGCTTTTTGGAACAATGGTGAACTTCGCCCCCCCCCCCCTTACAACCTTCCTCCTCGTCCTCCACCAACAACGGGAGCAGTAAATTAATGATTACCGCTCCAGCGCAGTTCGCGAAAGCGTACATATAGACTCGGGACAACGTGTTATTTGGACCATGCGTGATGCAGCGTTATTATAAAACGCTATTAAGATGTACGATAATTGCCGTACCGCGCACGGCCTCCCTCCCCCCCTCTCTCTCTCTCTCTCTCTCTCTCTCTCTTTCTCTCTCATCGGCCGACTGATATTTCGCGCAATTTCGTAAATAATTATCACCCAGTCAGATACAGTCCGCTGAGGAACGAACGAGCAATAATGATTCGCCGCATTGATAGCAGAAATTACTGCCGGCCCGAGTTACCCCGAAAGTAATGAAAAAAAAATAAAACAAATAAAAAGTGAGACACAATTGCTCGGATTATGGCCGATTCCCATCGTGCGCTGGCGCGAAGCGTTAAGGGGTTATGCCTAGTTGTCAAAGTCGAAAAAGAACTTTTTTCATAACTAATTTATTTTGAGAGTATATCATCTTATAAATGTTCCTTGAACATTTCAAGGTGATCGGATAAAAAAAATCACAGATTTATAGGCTGTTATGTTGACGCGTGACGAAGCGCTCGGAGCGTCGTTCGAACCTTTAGATGCTTTTTCTCGAAGGTACGTTTTCAAAGTCGTTCGAACCTTTAGATGCTTTTGCTCGAAGGTACGTTTTCAAAGTCGGTGAGAAAAATATCTCAAAAACTACTGTATCCATCTTTTTTTAATGTATAGGGATTTTTTTTTACATGTAAAAATATAGTATTTGATCGAAGAATTTTTTTCCCGTTGTATACTTTTGATTTGATGAATGGAAAATGGCAATATTATTTGCAAAAATCACGACTCTCACTTTGAACGCGCGCCGTTTTTTTCAACTTTGATATTTTCGAAATTCCTTCGTTGTTTGAAAGTTGTTTGATTTTTTTACATTAGATAATCTAGTTCAGAAGGGCATTGGTCACTGCAAAAGACGTTTTCGAGACTTGCTTCCCGGATATCGGCTTTAAATCGACTATAATTTAATATTTTTTTTTTTTTACACTTCCATCTGTACAGGGATCTTCCCCCTTGATACATAACCCCATATTCCAGTTTTCCATATATCCCCACCTTGCGGCCGCAGCCGACTTCCCCCTCTGTATCGCATTCACCATGCATTTCTGCTTTGGGTATAGGGAAACTGCGGAAAACCTATACCAATACAGCCGGTCCCGAGTTCGCTTCACAGTCTCGGAGCTAGTCGCGTTTCGTCGAGAAATAACTCACAGGCTACAGTGACACTCGCACGACACACACACGTACCGGTCCGTGTGCGCGACACGCGTGTAGAACTGGAGCTACATCACGCCTGTGTTTTTATTTCTCTCCGAAACTACGAGACAGTGATTCGAAACCGCGACCTCCCGATGTGTTGATTCCAGAGGCAAGCACGCTAACCACTAGACCAACACATCGGTTGACTATAATTTAATATTTTTACACAAAAAGTTACAGAGTGTTCTTGAGATGATCGTTTTTCAAATACCCTTTTTTGTAGAAATGTATCATCACGATTTTCTATTTAAAAAATCACAAAAATGAGCTTTTTTTAAACTGTTACAACTAAGCATAACCTGTTAAGGCGGGACATACATTTACAACGATAAAAAAAACGATTTATTTTTTTTTCTTTAAGGGGCGAGTCCACTTTGAAAATGTCAAAAAATCGAAAGCAAGCAAGACTTGTAGAAATCGACGATGATGAGCAATCAGGAGGGATTTTGTACGGTGCAGGAATTGCCGATTGAGTTTAGGTAAGAGTTTTTGACATAGTACAAACTTCAAACGCGTTTTTCTCGAAACATTACTCAAAAACTATTAAGCCGATTGAGTTGAAACTTGGTAGAAATATTGATAACATACCTTCTACTTGACAAGAATTGTTTTTGAAAAATTGGAGAAAACCGACTTTTTTAAAGCAAATTTTACAGAAATGTTGCGTGAAATGTTGATTTTTTTTGTAAATGCGTGCCATTTTCCTAAATTTGCATTTTCTTCATTTTAACTACCGTCACATAGAAACTATACATGTTCTAATTGAAAAAATGTTCGAACTTTTTTGCAAATCAAAGTCTACGGGTCAATCAAAATCACGGAAATCAAACACTCTGTCACAGCTCCGCTATTTTGATGATGAATTAATTAAAAAAATTGTTTTGTATACTTGAATTCACTATTAAAGTATACCTTAAGTTTTATAATTATAGAATAATTATTTCTTAGTTTAAAAAATCCCTCAATATTGCTTATTTTTTTCCTGTCTAAATGTATATCCCGCCTCAAACTTCAAGCTTTCAACAGGCTGAGCGAATATCTCGGCCGTCTTTGATTTCCGGCGTGGAATTAAATTCCAACATGGGCCGAAACTTCACCGGGGCGATTTATCGATCGTGGAAGTAGAGAACTGGGCTCGTTGGATTTTTGATACGGAAAAATTGCGCTACCTAAATGCGAGCTAAATATACCTCGTCGTGAATCGCGCGTCGATTCGAGAACTCGCACAGCATCAGCATGGAATTAATTCTCTCGTCTGCTCGAGAATTTCATTTCTAACCTTTCAGCTGCCTTTTCTCTTCACGGATTATGATCTTTCCATAAAGTAAACGCTCGCTTTGCTCGGAGGAAGAACCTCATTTTCCCTCTGTCTTTTCATCCCGGAGACTCATTTGCACTTCAAAGTCCGCGCGATACGGCGGAAATTTCGAGCCGTTTGTGAAAGGCGGAAAAGTGTTTTCTTTGCGCGCCCTCGATCGCTGGCACAGTTGCTTTGTGGTACGGGATGGAAGCGATTTAGCGAGAGGTCAGCTGGGGGACCGGGTGGAATACGATTTTTATATGGTTTGCTCGCGAATGGATTTTAGGGTCGAAGCTTATTAAGGGCTCTGCATAAGCTTGGAATTGTGAAAATATGATTTTTATTGCTTTGTTCTATAAACCACGGTTTTAACTTTAATTTGCAACGAAGATTATGTAAGAATGGGTCGAAACGATTAAGCGAGACGTCAGTTGGGAGACCAGGTGGAATACGATTTTTACATGGTTTGCTTGCGAATGGATTTTAGGGTCGAAGCTTATTAAGGACTCTGCATAATCTTGAAATTATGAAAATATGATTTTTATTGCCTTGTTCTATAAACCAGGGTTTTAACTTCAATTTGAAACAAAGATTTTGAAACAGTTCGAAAAATTCACCGACTTATGAGGATTTTTGTGGAGCTGCAATTTATCGTTTTTCTCAAAACTGTGTTTTACTTAACGGTGTAAACGGTATTGCGAAATCTAGGAGTCTCATTAACTTCAAATTCGGACACAGCGTATTTTATAACATTTTCCATCGTACAACCGAACGATTATCTCATACGTTCATCCATTTGTTAATATCAAATGATTAAAGTTGCTCTTTTCGTCGAAAATTGAGAAAAAAACATTCTACAGCTTGCCATGTTCGCAATTTTCAAAATTTGACAAAAGTATCCAGTCGTACAAAAGTTGTATTATTACACTAAAGGTCCTTAAGGCGTTACCCCCACTTGTAACGCAAAAAAGGCCTTTTTCATAAATTTTTCAAAGAAAACTACAAAACTTTTTTAATCGATCAATATACCATCTTAAAGAACACATCTTGAAGAACTTTCAGTAATTTTTTATTGAAAAATATTGTGGTATTGAAGTGGATCATCTGAAAAAAAAATGCGGATGGATTTAGTCAAATATAAGTATAAACTAGTCTTTAATGGAAGGATTTTAAAAAATATTCATTTTTCACAAAATGGCGGACAGTCAAAGTTAATGGTTCGATTTTAACGAAAAAAACGGTCGTTTTTTGGCTATAAAACGGCCATTTTTTTCGAAAAAAAAAATCGAACGATTAAAGACTACATTTTTATGTATTAAATAAGCCTGCAAAATTTCAAGAAGATCGGTTCATTAGTGTTCGAGTAATCTTGGTCACCGACTTCAGAAATGCCATTTTGAGAAAAACGCGTTTAAAGTTTCAATTTCACTTTACACGAAGAAAATATTTTGTTTTGTAAACTTACATAGAGTCATCTATTCCGGGCCCATACAGAAGTATGGGCCCGGATACTTATACTTCAAAAAAATGCACAAAAAAAAATCGATTTTTTTCAAAATCGCAAGTGGGGGTAACCCCTTAAAAAATGAATTACTTCCAGATCATCCTAGTTGCCAGAACCACCCACAGCGATTGGCCATGCAGCATCGGTGGTGTTTTGTTTAAATAATAATAGCTTCATTGTTTGTCAATATTTTTCGACGAAAAAAAACTCAAGCTCGGCAAGACTATGTATTAATTTTGTGTAAAATCCCAAACACGTCATCCCGATACTTTCGGCAGAAAAAAATATTGAAAATCGACTTGTCAAATTTTCTGAAACCACGAATGTACAGATGGACACTACCATTCGATTAAAGGGCTCATTGTCAGGGAAATTCTCCAGGTACCTAGAATCGCGTCGTCAATTGATGTTCACTGATATCACTCCGCATGAAATCCGTTTATTGTGTCCGCAACATCATATCCCCGTATACCAAAAGTTTCCACCTATTGGCACAAGCTTCCCAAGTAAAACTTTGATCCATTTGGAGTGCATGGGATATCTATGGACCGTGAAATTCTCAGTCAATCTGCCGCGCTATAGTAAATATATGCCCGCTCGAGACGTGTCAAAATATCGAACAATGCCACTGCACAATGGTACACATACGCGGGCACGAGAGAGGAAGGGCGAGAGAGAGAGAGAGAGAGAGAGAGAGAGAGAGAGAGAGAGAGAAAGTTACGGATTCTCACCGGTACAGCCATTAGCGGAGGCTATTGTCTAACCCGTATCGGAGACAATGCCCTCGCGGACATCGCTTGTATTAATAACCTAAAACCAATATGCTGTAAACTGTGTGACATTCCTTGGAGATCCTCGAGAATGTCAAAGCCCTCTCTCCCTCTCTCACAACACTCACTCTCTCTCTCTCTCTCTCTCTCTCTCTCTCTCTCTCTCTCTCTCTCTCTCTCTCTCTCTCTCTCTCTCTCTCTCTCTCTCTCTCTCTCTCTCTCTCTCTCTCTCTCTCTCTCTCTTGCTTTATCGCTCCTGCCTCCAGGTTTATGTACTACATAGAAAAGGTGATCGTGGCCGACATTCAGTCGCGAGCAACCGCCAGTAGAGAACAATGGAAGTATCTCCCAAGAAAATTGGTATTACTTGAGAATTTAGTTGTACAGCAAGACTGCAAGAGGTGTGCGAAGTTACGGAGTCTTTGAATTAACCGAGAATACGTCGAACGAGCTATTGAGCCCTTCGATCTCTACCCTGCTCCGTACAGGCCCTTTCCTTCAAACTGAACAACAATGTTTCGAAAAATTGGTCAATGGGTATTGTGAAAAATACAAAATTTCATCCGAGTGAATCGTCTTTTGAGGAAGGACTGTGACGAAAAAATATCGTTTTCTCTGAATTTTTTTTTCTTCTACTTTTTTCATTGGAGATCTGGATTTATTTAGGTATGTTATCGAACATACATTGAACTAATTTCGGGTAAATTTTTATTTAAAAAAATATAAAATAGCAGTAGTATTGAAATATAATAAAGCCTTTGTGTAAAAAATGTGCTCCAACACAACGGCCGGATCGACGACTTGACAATGGTGACTCTGGAAAATAAAAATAAAATAGTTCTATAATCTGTAATGCTTGTTGTAAAATAAAAATAAATAAAATAGTTTTATAAGATTTGTAAATAATGGTTGTAAAAAATAGTTTTATAAATGTAGTGCTTGTTGTGTTCGTCGCAAGAAAAAATCACAAAAACGCGGTTGTTTAAGAAGCGTGTGGTTTTCGCGTAATTTTTACTTATATTAGGGGCACCAAAAAGATTAATCTTCAAAACAAAAAAAAAACGGGTACGTACAACGATAGCTACTAGACTTTCAAAAATGTTGGTTAATTTAAAATTCAAAATCAGACCATTGTAGCTAGAGTTATGGTTCCGGCCAGGTCGAGAAAAGTCGGTTCGAGAACGACGCGATTAAAAGTTTTAGTATACGTAAATCGTTGTGCTATCTCCCGTCACTAAATCATCTGTAACTTGGTCAATTTTCAATTTTTCCACTTAACAAAATATTTTCACAGAAAATATTTCTGTCATTTTAAATCAACTATTTTTTTTAATATCGTAATTTGCTGCTCGAGGAGTATTTGTAAAATAAATTTCTAAGTAAAATATTTGTCCTCCGTCGTTTTTATTATTGTTAATATGCTCATAATGATTCTTGTTGTTATTATGTTTATTATCACTAGTACAATTATTATTATCATTATTCCAGTTGGTATTGCTATTTTTATTATTAGTATCACGATTATTATTATTATTGTTGGCACCATATACATTGCTAGAGATAGAAAACAGCCGGATTATCATGCAGACCTAATTAAAATGATAATTGCCTCAACGAGTCACAGTTCCATATATAATTTGTTATTTTTTCATACTCAATAATGAATCGAACTCCTATCGATATTCCAATAAAAAGAATTTCATGGAAAATTATACAAAAATATTTGTTAACGCCACATAATTGAATAATCTTGAATAAAAAAAATTCAAACTACGATTGAATTGCACGTTCATTAATATTAGAAAAATGACCGAGTCCGTGGCAGAGGATGAAGGGCAAAATGCGATAATAATTCACGACACATTTCTCTATCCGTTGGGGACTCAATTATTTTTTCCCTGTGAGAAAAAGTGTTTCCCCTCGGGAACGAGAAGAAATACGGAGCGAAGAATGCCTCGGGGCAGCTGATACGGTTGCAATAAAAGCTTGACCTCCCCGTGGCCCTCGGGCGCCTCCGTAGATGTTCCAAGCACTGCGAGATCCGTTTTCTCGAAGTTGTGGAATTCGCGTTGTAACACGCATGTGAGGTACCGTAATTTCTTCGGGAGAGTGCGCCGATCGTGAGGATCGGTACGCGATTCTAGGCCCGCGTTCGCCTGCTCGTAAAACAGTCTCTCGTGAGATCCTTCGGAGTTTCATCTTATTGGTCGAACATGTAGCACCTATCCATAACGATCTCCTTTCCGAGTTTCCAACATCTCGATTTTATCCCCCCCCCCCCGCTCTGAGTTAAGTTTATGAAGTTAATCTTAGGTTTATTATTTTATACGTTTTTTAATATTTTTTAAATTTTGCAGTTTTTGTTTTATTAATTCGTTTTTATCAACTGTGCACTGAAAAAAAAATTCGTTTATCCAACCAAAATTCAGTTGGTTTAACGAAATGTATCTTTAAATACGTTCAACTTGATTTTTGATTGGCATAACAAACGTTTTGTTAATCTAACTGATAGTTTTAGTGGTGTGAACTGTAGCTTATTTAGCATGTCTGAGCAACTGTTGAAACAACAAAATTTCGAGACAACGAAATGCATTTTGCACATTCAACGATTTTTTTTCTCAGAGTGTATTTTTAGTAATTTCTGTTTTCTTTTTGTTGAGGCGAGAGTCTGAATTAGAAGGTAAAAAAAATCTTTTTTCGCGAATTTAGTTAGAAGGGAAAAAAACAAGTGAGTCCAATAAACATTGAGGTATCTTTTCGTGTATATTTAGAATGTATAAAAAAAGTATATAAAAAAAAATCTTTTCTTTAAGTTTTCAATAGGAGGAAATATCAATATCAATATCGCTTCTCTGCTTTTGGCCTTGTATCTTGGAAAATATTTACAATTGACCTCTGTAACTTTGTAAAAATATTCTTCAATAGTTTATCTATCGATTTGAGCAATAAAAATAAACAATTTTTGGGACTTTCTAATCCTCTCGCCTTAATCTTGATTTTCTAAATTCCTGGGTTTTTTTCATTTTCATTTATACGTTGACATTTGTCCAGAAGTTCACCGGGGCATAATAAACATAATGAATCCCTTTCTGATTTTCTGTTTTTTGCTCTCTCTTCCAGTTCTTTTGCCCTCCGGCCCTTTTCGCTTCTCGACCCTTCGTCATCGCCGATGTTTCCTTAGGCCCTTGGCGATTTTCCTCTTTCTGCCTTTTTCGCCCTCCGGCTCTCCGAAGCGCGTGACGTCACCTTTTGTGTCCCACCCACTTTGTTAGATATATCCATGACTATTTGTTATCCGAAGGATTCGAGCTCAAAGCAGCATCCTCGCGACTCGATCTACCGGCGCTAAGCTCCCGAAGATTTAGTATAGCCGTTCTTGCGCGGTGAAAGGGACTCGACGAGAGGATCCTCGTGCACCCGCTGTTCCGCGAGGATTTGCGTACGCGGAGATGCGTAATTAACAATTACGCAAGATCTGCTGCCAAAGGAGCCACAAATCGGTCGAGGCTTGACGTTCTAATCAGCGATTATACTGCTCCGCGGTGTCCTCGCATCCCGGTCGTATCAGCGCGACTCGAGAAGCCTTTCAACTACGCCTCGCCGCCTCGCGCGAGTGCACTCACGGACTGGGATACGCGACTCGTGAAATGTCAATTAGGAGAACTCACGATCGCTCAATAAGACGAGCACGATCAAAGGGACATTATCTTTTATCACGATTAAACGAGGAATTCAATTTTTATTACGTATTCTACATTTTTACAAGGGGCTTCACAATTTTTATATTTATTTTGATATTTTGCAACGGGTTTTGCAAATTTGCAACGTATTTTTTCGTTTTCAAGTCATTTTTACAATCTTCAATTTTTCTTACAATTTCAGAGTGAATTTACATTTTCACAACATCCTTCACAATTTTATGTTTTTTTTACATTTTTGTAATTTTTTAAAATTACGAAATTGTAATTACAAAAATTAAAAAATTTTAAAATTGACAATTTTTTAAATATTATGAATGTTTTTTTTACAATTTTTTTACAATTCCACCATTCATTTTACAATTACGCAGGGTATGTAAAATGTTTACAACGTTTTTCGAATTTTCACTATTTTTTTTTATAACTCCACAATTTATTTCACAATTTCGCAATGTGTTTTACAATTTGATAGCTCGTTAAGGGGCTATACCCGTGTGAACGCTGAAAATTTGGGTGATTTTCGGGAATTTTTGGAAGAAAAGTACTTATTTAAATGTTTCGGAAAATTAAGAATATATTAGGCTATATTTGACCCATATTACATTATTTTTTCATAGAAAAATATTGAGATCCAAGCGACTTATGCGCTGCCTTCGGAGGCGCAAAAAAAAGTTCCTTCATTGGTGACATGATTCCGGCCGATTGAGTAGCTGAAACCGAAAAAGGAAAAAAATGTCGTTGAACTGGAAGGTATTTCCTGTATAATGACGTAGGGTTTTCGAAAAATATCAAAATCTAACAAAATGGCGTAGGTAGGAAAAAAGTCTGTTTTCTTGCCTATAAATTGGTCGTTTTTTTCAATGCCAAATCGTCAATTTTCATCTAATCAAAAATACCATACGTCATTGCAGAGTAAATATATTCAAGAGTACTCAGTTCAAATTTCAAGTCAATCGGGTAATTCCTCTTTGAGTTACAGTGACAGCAAATTTGAAAAATCTCATTTCGAGAAAAACGCGTTTAAAGGTTTAACTATCGATTTTTGCAAGATAAAATGATTGGAGATACGGCTTTGAAATTTTTACAGGATATTCTTGAAAGTATAAACTGTCGAAAAAGGCAAAAAAATCGATTTTTTGAAAGTGTCACACTGGTATAGCCCCTTAAAAAATGTTACATTTTTTTACATTTTTACAAGGGGCCTGACAATTGTTATATTTATTTTGATACTTTGCAACGTGTTTTTCAAATTTGCAACGTATTTTTCCGTTTTAAAGTGATTTTTACAATCTTGGATTTACATTTTCACAACATACTTCACAATTTTATAATGTTCTTTTTACAATATTGTAATTTTTTTCAAATTTTGAATGTTGTTTGTTTTACAATCCCACAATTTATTTTCCAATTACGCAATGTATTTTACAATTTGATGGCTCATTAAATAATGTTAGATTTTTTCTTATAATGTTACAATATTTTTAATAATTTCACAATGTGTTTCACAACTTTTAAATTTAACTGCCAATGTTACTACTTACAATTTTACTACGTTTTTTAAAAATAATTTCACATTGTTTTTTACGATGTATATTATGATTTTGCAATGGATTTACCGATTTTATAGTTTTAAAACGTGTTTTGCTATTTTACGAAGTATATCACAATTTTCCTTGTTTTAAATGCATTTCAAAATCTTACAATGTATTTTAAGATGTATATTACTATTTTACTATTTTACAACATTTTTTTACATTTTTACCATTTCCTGTTTTTCCGTGTTGTTAAAACTATTTAACTATTTTTCTATAATTAGGCAATCGATTTTACAATACACTCCACAACCTAACAATTTCTCCTACAATTTTCCAATTTATTTTAAATTTTAACAACGTATTTCAAACTTCGCCATGTATTCAAAAAATTTTACAATCGGCAAATAAAGTAGACTCAATTATGTTTCTACTCCACGATCTTGCTACCGCGATCACAAATTACATATGTGACATGTGTGACAATACCGCGCTATACCGGAATCCGAATAATTTATTTAAAAAAACGGAAAAAAGCCAAAACGAATCGTCCTCTAAACCGATTACCCGATACGATTGGTCCCACCCCGCAACTTTGGACTTGGCCGTTAAATGGCATTCAATTAAGCGTACGTGCAGGATTTACCTGGCGCGTACGTGTCTGTGATCGGAATCGAGCGAGCTCCTTTCTTTTTTTTTACGCTTTCAATTATGGATGGCGTGCGCGGTTAGGAGCATTATCGGGAGGTGGCGATACAAGGTGAAGAGCGAGCAGACCCGAGCGGCAAAAAGTCCACGAGAATAAGACCGCGTAAATGTGTGTTTGCATCTCGTTGGGGCCCAGAACTCTCGCGAGAGCCTCGAGTGGAAACGGTACGGTGTGAGAACCGAGGTTCCAACTGATTTCCATAGTTATTCGCGATAGCCTCGCGGTATGGAGAGAACCTCGAGTACAAATCGTGTGTACACCAGAGAGAGAGAAAGAGAGGGAGAGAGAGAGAGAGAGAGAGAGAGAGAGAGAGAGAGAGAGAGAGAGAGAGAGAGAGAGAGAGAGAGAGAGACAGAAAAATCGAGACAGAAGGAGAGAGAAAAAACGAGAGATGCTCTTCTCTCGAACGCCTTGCGCATATCCCTATCATTTCACGTCTCGCCCTTCCGTACTCTTTTCTTCTCCACTTATATATATATATATATATATATATATATATATATATATATATATGTGTGTGTGTGTGTGTGTGTGTGTGTGTGTGTACACATACACATACACAGACAAGTATTATATATTAATTTATTAAGTTATGTAATTATAATATTAAATATATTGAGATAAGATATATATTTATGTATATTAGAGTGACACAAATTTGAGCTCTATTTTTTTCCTCTTCCTCACCATCTTCTTTGAAGGAAAAACAAATATTTGTAAAAACCCCAATTACACCTAGTTCCCTTCGAAGGAACGTCACTCCCTTAGAAAACCAAAAAACCATTTGTTCAATTAAATTTTTGTTTTTTATTTTGACGGGATAATAGTTTCACGTTGTTTGAAGGAAAATTGTTTGGGTTTGTTTGGGCCGAAGAAGATAATCGGGAAAAATGGCTGTCAACCCAAACAGATTATTGGACGAAAAGGTGTTTGGTTTTGTTCGGGTAGAGGAGCTGATCGAACGACGTCAGGGGGCGGAGCGAAGTATGTGAAAAAAATCAGCGATTGGGTTTTACACGGTTAAGCCTACGAAGGATTCTCAACAACTCGTCGGCGTGCCAGAGGGTCGAAAGGGCTCCCTTCCAATTTGCAAGCTCCGGATAGTATTTTCCCCGGTGAGGCTTGTACTTGGTCTAATGATTCGCGTCTGTGTAGGAGAGATCGAGTGAGAGAGGGAGGGAGAGAGGGAAAGAGAGAGAGTGAGAGGGAGGGAGAGAGGGGAAGAGAGAGAGGGAGGGAGGGAGAGAGGGGAAGAGAGAGGGAGGGAGAGATAGAGAGAAAGAGAGAGCAAGCTCAGCATCATTGCTGCGTTTCGAAACTGCGCTGCCCGTACAGTCACGTCCAAAAACCAGTAGAGCAATCACCAAAATATTAAGAATATATCCGCAAAAAAAAATCCCCAGCCAATTTTAGTGCTCGAAAAATTTCCAGACATTTTTTTTTACTTGAAAAAGTTCCCAGCCAATTTTTTCTCTTAAAAAAATCTCAGCTATTTTTTTCTGGAAAAAAAATGCCCACACAATTTATTTTGCTCAAAAAAAGTGCCCAGACGATTTCTTTGGCACAACAAAATTTCTAGCCAATTTTTCCGCATGGAAAAATTCCCAGCAAATTTTTTCGGTCGGAAAAATTCCCAGTACATTGTTTTGCTCAAAAAGATCACCATTCAATTTTTGTTGCCAAAAAAATTCCCTGGTTATTTGTTTTTGTAAAAAATAATGCCCAGACTTTTTTTTGCTCGAAAAAACCCTAGCCATTCGTTTTTCCTCCAAAACAATTCCTAGCCAATTTTTTCACTCGAAAAAAGAGCCAGCCAATTTTTCTTGCAAAAAAAGATGGCCAGCCCATTTCTTTTCACTCGAAAAAATGTCCAGCCATTTGTTTCCGCTCAAAAAAATGACCAGCCAATTTTTCTCGCTAAAGAAAAATGTCAGCCAATTTTTCTCGCTAAAAAAATTGTCAGCCAATTTTTCTTGCTAAAAAAATTACCAGCCAATTATTCTTGCTAAAAAGAAATTGCCAGCCAATTTTTTTGCGAAAAAAATATTGCCAGCCCATTTTTCTTGCTAAAAAAAAATGCCAGCCAATTTTTCTTGCGAAAAAAATTTTGCCAGCCAATTTTTCTAGCCAAAAAAGATTAGCCATAAAATACCATAAATACATTTTTATAAAATAACCAATAAAATACTATTTGTCTTTCGTGCCCAAAAGATTTCTCAAGCAAACCTACGATTTTTTTCTACGTCCGAGACCTCTCTCTATTTTTTCATACGAATATCGAACTTCTCCCGCATTTTCCTAGATCGCGATCACTTCGAAATTTCCCGGCACATCGACGCTCGTCTCTTTCTAAGACGAATCTCCGGGAAAAATGACAACGAGGCTTCGTCGCACTCGGAGTTGTGAGAGGATTTTGTAGATGAATTCGAAATGCGAGAGAATTTTGCAGGTGAGTTTACATTTGTAACAACTTTAATGGGATAGTTGGCGCTGAAATTTGCCTGATCCGAGGATTGCTCGGTTTTGCGATCTCTGCTGCGCCCAGAAATGGTGCGCGCACATCGCAGGCAAGAGAAGGGTGAAATTCCAAGGGCTTACCTCGTCCCGGCCCGTGGTACGTTTTTGAGGCAAATCCGCTGCCAGGCAACGAGACCCTCATCGCCTAACAACATCGATATTTTCGATTTACGCTCCATATAGCATGTAATAATAATAATAACAATAAATATTGGTTCTCTCCCCGGTTACTCCCATTGGCCGGGGGGAAAAACGGCCAGAATTGCTGGTTTCTTCCAGGATATCGGCCTTTTTTGTCGAAGCTGCTGCACAGGGAGTCCGGCGGGCCCCATCTTGAGTTTCCAGCCCCTCGATCGTTATTATCGATCATATACGCGATCATCACCGCTGTGCGACTGCGCAGCCTCCGCCCCCGCATCATGTATAAAATGCGTGCATTTTGAGGAAGCTGAGAACCCCCCCCCCTATCTCTCTATCTCCCACCCCCCCCCCCCCTCTCTTGATACCCAGAACATCGTAAGAATTCCATCGCTACAGGACGATTCTCAACTAACAGGACCCTTAGCGAGCATAAATGATTTTTTTACGAAAAAAAAAAAAATTTCATTCACTTCTCCGGACGCAAATTCACAGCCCTCGTAAAAAAATGTAATCGCTCGAATGACGATTCATTTTCACAACCCCAATTTCGGTCCTTTAAGGGGTTACCCCCACTGGCGATTTTGAAAAAATCGATTTTTTTTATTGCATTTTTTTGAAGTATAAGTATCCGGGCCCATACTTCTGTATGGGCTCGGAATAGATGACTCTATGTAAGTTTACAAAAAAAAAAATTTCTTCGTGTAAACTGAAATTGAAACTTTAAACGCGTTTTTCTCAAAATGGCATTTCTGAAGTCGGTGACCAAGATTACTCGAACACTAATGAACCGATCTTCTTGAAATTTTGCAGGCTTATTTAATACATAAAAATGTAGTCTTTAGTCGTTCGATTTTTTTTTTCGAAAAAAATGGCCGTTTTATAGCCAAAAAACGGCCGTTTTTTTTTCGTTAAAATCGAACCATTAACTTTGACTGTCCGCCATTTTGTGAAAAATGAATATTTTTTAAAATCCTTCGATTAAAGACTAGTTTATACTTATATTTGACTAAATCCATCCGCATTTTTTTTTCAGATGATCCACTTCGCCGCAATGTTGGTCACCGCAAACCGTGTATATAAAAACATTATTTCATTGACGGCCATTTTCCACTAAACAAGGTAATATTTTTCAATAAAAAAATGACTGAAAGTTCTTCAAGATGTGTTCTTTAAGATGGTATATTGATGGATTAAAAAAGTTTTGTAGTTTTCTTTAAAAAAATTCATGAAAAAGGCCTTTTTTGCGCTACAAGTGGGGGTAACGCCTTAAGAAAAAAAAAAGTTTTTCCTTTTCCATTTCTTTCGAGAACAAATACGGATGTTCGTATTACGATATCGTCTTTTTGCCCGATGCGCAGAGTGAGAAACGAGTGGAGAGCGAGGTGGAAGCGAATGAAGAGAGAAAAAAGAGAAACGGATTCGAGTAACCGTCCATACCAGGCACGTTCTTCAATCCCGGTGAAGGGAATAACTCGCTGCAAGAGCCGGCGCGAGCTTGCAACACCATACAATCCTCACTCATCGCACGTTCCACCTGCATTCCCTTGGGTCAACTCTGGCAATCAGTCTTTGGCACGTTGGCTCGGTGTACTCCGAAAAGTACGGTGTAACCCGATAACACATGTCGAGCTTTTGCCCCCAGCCGGCCGAGCTTTTCCGCTGATATCCTTTTCGATTTCCTATCGGCTGCGGCTCGGAGAATCTTTCGCAGTGGGTCGCTTAATTATCGATATATAGATATCCGGAAGTACGATCACATTTTTTTTAATTCAGCCGAAAATTGATTGTGCTCTGTAGAATATGATTCTGCTATGAAAAATATAAGATCAAAACTTTTTAAAAATGATCTTGTGATTAATTTTTTTGTGTTGAGAGTTTGTTTGATGTATCGATGAAACTGGAAAAAGCAGGGGGCAAGTAAACAGTCATGATGCATTTTCTATTTATTTATATCGATATATTTAGATGTGGAGGTACAATCAAGTAAAAAAATTAGATAAACGGTAATTATTATCTTTAGAATATGATTCTGCTATAAACAAAATAGGTTCCAGATTAAAGATAAAATTATCTTGAAACCACTTCTTTCATTTTCGAGTTATTTTGAAGTACAGATGCAAGTCGAAGAAAAAAAGGGGGCGAGTAAAGTGCCATGATTCATTTTCTATTTACTTATATCAATATATTTATATCCAAAAGTACAATACATTTTTTTTCAATGTAGACAAATGTCAATTATTATCTCTAGAACATCATTTTGCTGTAAAAAATAACGATTCCAGATTTTAACAAAAATTATCTTGAAGTGACTTCGAAATCACTTTTCCTTAGTTTCGAGTTACTTTGATGTATAGATGAAACTCGAAGGAGAAAAAACGGAGGCGAGTGAAGTGAAATGATTAATTTTTTATTGATTTATATCAAAATATTTATATCCGGTAGTACAATCAATTTTAGAAAAAGTTAGGCCAATATTCATTATTCTTTTTACAATATGATTCTGTTATAAAAAATATGGGTTACAGATTTTTTTAAATAAACTTGCCAGCACTTTTATTTTCGAGTTATTTTTATGTATAGACGAAACTCGAAGAAACTGGGGGCAAAAGTAAAGTGTCATGATTGATTTGCCGGACGAACTCGGAGTGATGTCAAGATCCATTGCGTTTTTTTATCATTTCGACCCTACATTTTTTACAGCAGACTTATATTCTACGAAAAGAGAATAATTCACATTTGTCCAGAACATTATTTTATTCAATTTGCCATTTCGTTTGAAATTTATTTGATAATTATTTTAAATCAAAAGATTTTTAATGGACGTACTCGAAGTGATTTGCCATCAATTTTATTCAACCTTTTTTTATAGAGAAACTTTATTTTCATAGTAACATAAAATAAACTTTTTATTTGATCATTCATTTGATTTTCTTTATTTCATCATACTTCCGTATGTACATAAAACCCAAACGAACTTAAACTACTTTAGAGCCTCCATCGCATTCCCTCAGGTTTTCTCCTGATCTGGTGCATTCCCCGCGATTCTGCATATTCGTTCGTGTATTGGAGGAAGCCAATGAGAAAGACGCAGGAAGAGGGCATCGAGAAAGAGCGGGATAAGGGGCAAGAGTATTTACGAAGGAACAAACGTGTCGTCTCTCACCGGAGTCACTGGCCATGCCACCCAAGAGATGGCCCAGGGATGAAACCAATTTCATCCGGAGGGCCCGCAATGTAAATCAGATCTCGTTACAATCTCCATTTCAGCGGACATATGTATATAGCCACTGAGAAAACGTTTAAGCGATCCTGCCGGGTCCTTTCCGAGGCGTCAATCCGAGTTAAAAAGGGAAAAGAAAAACAATCGTGTGAATGAATGAGGTAGAAAAAAACCCAAACATCGCGCCGTGACGATATTTATCGCTCGCAACGACTAATGGAACATTTAAAATGCATGGAATCCAATCTGTCTTGAGGTTTATGCGTGGCCGTGAGCGTGCATCAATGGCCGATGAACGGTCCTGGATTTCCTCCTGCCGGGGATTTTGTTTGGGTTTGACCATTTTGGAGAATCTCCCTAATATCGAGGAGATTCATCCCCTCCATTTCCACGATTTCCGGGGAATCGTCATTGAGTCATCCTTGCTGGAACAAAGTTGCTTCCACGGGATGCCGTTACCTGGGAGTCACCCCCGCACCCTAAACCCCAAACAATGTCCTCCAGCTTGATCTTGCCTGTCTCCAGTTGGCCCGTCCCTTCGACACCTCCAGCCCATTCAACCGTGTCGACCCGGGACACCGGTTAACCCGCGATGTCCGATCCGGTCCATTGGAGCCTTCAACTTCGGTGCAGACTGGGGCGAGCCCCGTGCGAGTGAGAGTTCTTCGTCTCCGTCCGAACTGTCCGGATTAAGTGCCCGCTCGTACGGATCGTCGACTCGGCTCGACCAAGCGAAGTCCATATATCCTGTGAGGAGTGGAGGAGGAGGAAGCCAAAGTGGACCGGAAGCGACCTCGCCAACTGCGTGCCCGCAGAAAACGGAAGTGAAGAAATTATGGCGCGAAGCTTGGTCCTTGAGACACGTCGAGAAGTTTCTGCTCGTTCGATGAACTTGTCTCTGGTCGAAAAGCGACCAGGTCCATTTATCAGCGCCATTCAGATGATGTCCGATACGGTTGAACATTGTTAATCCAAAAGATAGGCGGCCCCGTTGCATTTTTTTTATTTCCGCGCTCGTGGATTAAGCAGTTCATATTTTCCTTGAGAAACAAAAATGGGTCGGGAGTCCCCGGGCGATTACCGAACTGCAGGCCAGGTGACGTTTGTTTGGGATTGTTGGCTGGTCCTATAAAACCCAGACAAAATCAAGCCAAACCCACAAGCGAAACCCAAACAAAAATGGGTCGCGAGTCCCCAGGCAATATCCGAGCTGCAGCCACCTGATTTTCACATCCGATCCCCGAAGCGAGGGGGAGGTGAGGGCGGAAAAACTACCGACCGGAAGTTATCGAGGCAGGACGACGGAAGCCGGGTTGAGCTGAATAGGGCGATCGGCAATTCAATGTATCACGTTTGCTGGCTCGTCCTTCGATCCCTGCAAAAGACTTACGTCCCGCTCTCGTTGCCGACATAAGACTACCGGCAGGGGGAGGGGGGTTGTTGGCGATGGGTCGTGAAGATGGTACTCTACTTGCTAATGCGCATGCTGGGGAGTGAGTGACTAATCACCACGGCCGCACGCTCCTTTGCCGCCGGAGTACGTAACTATATCTCAATCCTGTCCAAATGCGTCCGTACCCTCCTCCGTGTACAGGGCGTCTCGCAACGAGTCGCTCGTCCTCCAACTGAGACCGTAAATCTCCAAATCCCTTCAGTAGCCGGGTCATCGTCATCATTGATTAACTTTTTTGAGCATCAACGTCGACAAAGGATCAGGACTTTCCTCGGGAGGAATTTTTCTCTGGGCGTGGAGGTTACCGGAACTTGCCGATATCCTGGTATACCGCTTATTCCGCATCACCCTGTAGGATACGGTGCTCGTAATATATACTTTATATAAGCTCTTCGTTCCATCTCGTTTCGTCTTACTTCGATCGCGGGCTCATTCGCGAGCGGTAGCTCAGTCACGACAGCGTCTAAGGACTATGTATCTATATATAAATATGTGTATGTATATATACATATACATACATACATACATACATATATATATATATATATATATATATATATATATATATATATATATATATATATATATATATATATATATATATATATATATATATATATATATATATATATATATATATATATATATATATATATATATATGTATATGTATATGTATGTATGTATATGTATATACATACATACATACATACATACATTATATATATATATATATATATATATATATATATATATATATATATATATATATAATGTATGCGCATAATACAACAGTGTGTTAGTATGTATCCTCATCGAAGGTTCTAGGTAGCTACGTCCTCCGATTAATCTCCGCTAATACCTACCCTGCTACCTCGACACCGGCCTTCCTTAACCGACTTTACTTCGGTTCAGTACCATCCTCTCTGTCTCTCTGTCTCTTTCTGTCCCTCGATCACTCTGTCTCTCTCTTTGTGTCTTTTTCTGTCTCTCCCTCTCTCTCTCTCTCTCTCTCTCTCTCTCTCTCTCTCTCTCTCTCTCTCTCTCTCTTTCCTTCCCTTCCTCCCTTTCGCCCTATCGCCTTACCCCCCTCCTGTCTCCCGCTCCATCCTTCTTTAGTACACTTCTTCCTTTTTCGCAATTTCCGTCGCGACTTTATATACATACCTATATACGTAATTCTCCACCCAAAGATAATTTAACCTTCCGGCTATGGCTCTTTCTTGGCCCACTCGCGCGTCTATCGGTTAGTTATATCAACGATCCAACTACCTCGCTATCGCCCTGCCAAAGGAAAACGGGAATCGAAATATATATACATATGTATAAGCTCGCGTAGGCTGAGAAAGGGCGGAAGAAACTGACTACCTTATGCCCGAAGACTTCGTCCTAGGAACGGGTAACACGTCGTTTGGGCCGATCCAACCGGATATTCTCCCCCGCAGGCCGACATGATATAATAAACGTTTCAGCCTGTACTGTCCAATGGAGCGCACCCGGGAAACGTATAGATTTCTCTCCAAATCGTATTACCGTAAACGAGAAGGACGATTATTGGAAAGATACAATCTTGCCGATGTGGGACCAATAAACTGTGGGATCACCAATAAAAATGTTGGTAATTGAATGTTTTGGAATATTTATGTTCCGAGTACGCATACCCACGAATATGTATATTTAAAGCGATTTTTATAATATGTGAATCTCGGAGCATTGAGGAAAAATCAATCATATATGATTTCCTAATATACAGGTATTCATTATTTGATTTGAAAAAAAATTATAACAATTCTCCAGATGAGGTTGTATATGAAAATTTTGGGTACAAAAGTTTTTCGTTTCGAAGGAGAATATTATTCACAATATAAAACACGATAACATTTTGTGTCGACTCGTTGACGATATATCGAAATCTTTCGATTTTCGAAATGGAAATACATAGATTAAATTAAATTTAAAAACAGTTGATTTTATTCTCTACAAGTTCCTTCGTGTTCGTTTATGGCCTAAAGTTGAAAATAAACGAGATAATGCAATCGGCGCTTTTGTTCAGGTTTAATCCGAAAAATATCGATGGTAGAGAAAAAACTGTAATAACCAAAGTTGTAAAGCATTCGATTTCCTACAAGTTTTGGCATTACCATTTTTACTTAAAAATCGTAAATCGCCGAGTTATTCAATAAAAATAATTTTCCACTAAATTTAAGACGACGATATTAACTGAACGCAATCCTAGCCCAGAATGAAACTTACACGTTGTTTTACAGTAGTAAAAGAAAATGTAGTGTAAATTTCAGCGGCATCAACCTATTTATTGGGATTTAAGAATTAAAAAATGAAAGGTTTTTCTTTTTTTTCTAGTGTTGCAGTATCTGGAAAATTTTGAAAACTTTTTCCAAAATACTTAATAGAAAAACGCATCTTTTTTTGTAGCGGACATTTTTCGTACGACGAGAAGATCACTACGATACGATCGTTTGAAATTTTATCACGAGTAAAATCTTATCTCTGAGTTAGCCGAGTTAGCGAGCCGATAAAAATGTAAAAAATGCCGAGTACTCAGAATATACGATACAAAAACTTCACCAACTTTGAAAAAGATTGAAGAAGGTCAGGCTTTTAGGCCGTTCGAAAACATTTAGAATACCTCATGTATACAAACATATATATATATATATATACATATACACACATAGCAGTATCCGGCTTAAGACGGAATGACACCTCATCGCGGTCGGTATGGTAGAACAATTATAGATTCCCAAAAATCTCTGAAACGGCTCTTCAGATCCCGTCGAAACTTTGCCAAACGACGTCAAATAGATAGACGAATAGCTTCCAGCCCCTCAAATTTTCTGAATTTGAGAAAAAAAATGTAGATTGGCTTATCATAAGCCAATCTAGTTTTTTTTTTCTCAAAACTTTAGACAGAATAATTTTCCGAAATAAAATGTTTATCCCCTATAATAAGAAGACATATGCCAACACCACAGAACAGTATTGTTCAATATTTCGAGAAAAAAAAATAATTATCGTTTTCCTAAAGTTAAAAATGTTGTCATAAAAAACTATTTGCATTATAAATATTAAAATTTTATAGTGTTTCTGTTATCTTCATTAACAAATAAAAGTGTTGGTTCATTCATAACTAATTAAAAACTTTGTTCGATTAAAAACTACTTCCAAATAAAAATTTGTGTTGCAGTATTATTTTAAATATACCGCGCAAACTGACGTCATTGGATGCGTGGGACGATGCAGTGTTACCAAATGTCTTCTTATTATAGGGGACAAATATTTTTTACGGAAAATAATTCTGTTTAAATTTCAATGCAGACCCTGCAGTGTTAAAAGTTGCAATTTTAAAACCCATTATCTCCCAATCTAAATAGTCGACTGTCGTGAAATTTCACTCAAGCATGCATAATGATATGAATAATGTCTGATTAAAATTTGAACAAAATCTACCAAAATCAAGATTGCGCGCTCGTACTACCTTAAGCCATTTTCGTTCATCGCTTCCCGATGGTCGAATCAATTTGAGATAAATGATCATCTCGGGATTTCTGTCACGATGTAGGTCGCATTGAGGATCATACCTGTCACCTGCTAGCTATCGCGGCATCCCGTCACACGCTCGAGCAAAATATGGACAAATATCTGTATAGGTATGTGAATTAACATGTGCCATAATTCGAGTGTTTCCTCTTCGGGGTTTTATTTTTTATTTTTTCAAACAGGTCCGAAAATTCCCAAGTCTAGTGCTTCGGGAATGAGCTTCAGGATGTGGTGTATTAGTGTGAGTGGGAAGCAAGTCTCGAGACTCGATAATAGATACTCGAGCGAAGTTTCGAGAGAGCACAAATATTTGCTCGTAGCGGAGGGATGGGAATGTGGACGGTAAAAAATGTCAAGAAAGCAGCTCACTCGCGAAGAGGCTCAAGTCCCGAAACTCGTTACGAATAAAGTTTGTCAAAGATGCGGACGAAAAATTGAGAAAAGAATACCAATTTGATGACATTGAGTGGATCTGTGATGGATTATCACAAGTGAAAAAAAAGACATCGATAAAATGGATTTTTAACAATTTTTTTAATCGAATGATGATCGAAATAGAGGGGAAAAAAAACAAAAAAAATGTGCGAGGACACGATCTTCGTAATTCGTAAGAGTCGAAAAAAAATCCTCACTTCTGGCTACCTTTACAAAATGGGTAATATAAAAATACGAAAAATGATATAAAATTGATGATATTAAATATGGAAATTAATATACATTTAATAGTATGAAGTATAGAAAAAAATCCGTCGTTTGACTTCGAAACGCTGGGAAAAATTGAAAAAGATCGTAGCTTAATAAATCAAGCGGCATTTCGTTAAAGACGAAAAAAATAAAATCCTCACTTCTGACTTTCTTTTCAAAATGAGTAATAAAAATATACGAAAAATACGAAAAATGATATAAAATTAATTATATCAATTATGGAAATTAATATAAATTGAATAATGCAAAGTATGGAAAAAAACGAAAAATCCGTCGTTTAACTTCGAAACCCTGGGAAAAATTGAAAAAGATCGTAGCTCAATAAATCAAGCGGCATTTCAAAGAGCAAGTCCAACGAGCGAAGCGCACAGTTTTAAATCGAAACCGATGAGAAATTACGGCCAATTCATTGAAGCCACGATATTTCGATCAAAATGTCAATAACATTTGGACATTTTATTTTTTTTGTAACTCAACATCGATGTATTTTCATCCTCCGAATATTCGCCGTCAATTTCCCCCAAATTGGTGCATTTTCGATAAGAACCCTGGGAATTTATGAAACCGCAATTATTGGCGTTTACCCGGCGTAATATTGAGCCTGCGATGCGCAATTGGTCCTTCGACATTTCTTCGGGTTAATTGGAGGACCAACCATACGCGTGAGATTTTCCTTCTCGTCGCGGGCAAATTTCGTCTCGGCGTTTTTACAACGCAAAATCGCTGTCGTACCGCAGCCCAATAAAATCGTTTCTCCGACCTGTCCTCCTAATGAACAAATTTATAAATAGTTATACGCGCGCGCTCACGCATACACACGGGTGATCGGGGTCCTTCCTCGCGGGCACGTACATACGGATACACGAGTATATATTATACACGTGGTCTTTCCGTGTTGGACAAGAAACACGTTTTGGTACTCATGCGACGAGATAACACGAGATAGCGAGCCTTGTTTCTCGAACTCTTTTATATGTGGGGCACTCAGCGCCAAATACCCAAGGACCTCGATCCTTGCCGTTTCTTTTTTATCCTCTTTCCTCTCCGCTGAATTTCG
Source organism: Ophion slaviceki (assembly GCA_944452715.1). Lineage (NCBI taxonomy): Eukaryota > Metazoa > Arthropoda > Insecta > Hymenoptera > Ichneumonidae > Ophion > Ophion slaviceki. The sequence continues at coordinate 2,579,359 of OX101787.1, forward strand.
CATCGTACGACACGAAAAATCACTTGGAAAAGTCATCATTAAAAATGAGCGACCAACGAAAATTCTTTCCTTCGGGGGGGAAAAAAAGCCTATCATTTTCAACTCGTTGCTGCATGACGTTACGTTACATTGCGATATAAAGAGTGAAAAATCGAGGCGATTGAATTCAACGATCATCGGCGTAAATTCGCAGGAATAGAGTTCCGGCTAATTTGTTTCGGTTTGCTTGGGTCGGAGTACAATCAGCGTAAATTTATTAGGGTTCGGGTTTGTATATTCGGGCTTGTTTGAATTTTTTGGCATTGTTTTGGTTTTTGTGTTTTCGGCTTGAGTTTGAGTATGTATATTCGGTTTATTTTGGTTTACTTGGACTTGTTTGGGTCTGATTGCGATCAGCGTAAATTTGTTTGATTTTGAGTTTGATTGAGAGTGTATTCGGAATTGTTTGAGATTATTTCGTCATGTTTGGGTTTGTTTGGGTTTGTTTGAATCAGCGTAAATTTAAACCAATACGTCTTGGCTAATTTCTACGCCTGAAGTTTTTTTCCACGGCCTCGTAATAAATAAACGTCACTAAAATTTGACGACAAATTTGCGTTTTTTTTAGCTTTCTTTTTTCGTCGCTGATATTTATCGAACAATCTTCAAGTCTCGCTGTGCGGTTTTGCAGTTTGCGATTGTCATCGCGGGCCGTGTGTCGAGCTCGCCCGCGACGTGTCCTGCCCAGATGAGAAGATCTCGCGAACGAGTGGCGAGAGGTCTCTCGACCACCGGTCGATACTCTCGCGAGAGACAGGAAACGAGTACCGCCTACATACCTATACACATATACGTACAGCCGTCGACTTTATCGTACACCTCGTTGACAACCTCTCAATTATAATTGAAATTCACCGAGGACCTCCCTCCGTTCGTCTTTCAATGGATTTCTCCTTCGTTTTTTGTTTGTTTCGGTCCTCGTCTTCTTCTCGTTGACTTTCTGTTCTTCTTCGAGGCTCGCGGTTTATTCAAATTCGCCGATAAGGCCCCCGAAGAGCGAGTGGGTACGAGCGGGCGTCGAGGTGCCAAATCGTTTAATGGGACAACCCGTTAATACGCTTATGACATGTGTTACGTGCCTTCTCCCTCTGTCGCCTCCTGGGAGAAATGAATGCGCAGAAACGAGAGGACAAATTGAACGAAAAAATGCCCGTGCGCGAAGACCACCGCACCGATTATTGGCCCTGCCGTTTGGGCTAAAGCTCTCCACGGTTGCGTGATCTACTTTCATTTTTATTGGATTTTATGTTTGGGGTCAATGGATATTTATTCACTTTTGATATCGAGGTGTTTGTGTGTTTGTTGAGGCAGGAAATACCTCAATACCAGGAAAACACGTGTTGATTTTTATGATTTTTTTTTACGGAAATATTTGTTCGTCATTTTTGAGACTTCAGGTATGTTTTATTACTGCTTTTGGCTGTTGGATGGTATTTTTTATTTTTAATAATCTTTAAAAATGGCGGAGGTATGACACGGTCTGCTAAACTTCATTTTTAAAACTGGCGTGTCGTATAGCTGAAAAACTAATCGACCGATTCTGATGAAATTCAGTATAAATCTCCCTAACCTCATTGTCTAAAACATGAGCTTAAATTTTTTCGAAAATTAAGAAGAAAGTATATTAAAAAAGTATATTAAAAAAGTATATTTTTAAAAAATAAATGTAGCCATTTTTTTCGGAAAATTCGTTTTGTTTCGAAGCGTATTATTTCATCGATTTTAAACATTTCTCACTCTTTCTTGGTTCATATTGTCCGTATGAGTGTTAAGGTAATCCTATCGGCAGGCTTCAATCGATAGGGTTTTCATAATTTTTTTTTTGAGCTTCACTTAATATATTAATAAACGTCTCTGAAAAATGTAAGGGTTGGTTATCAACCTAATTACAGATTTAAAAAATATCAAAATTGCGTGTTTTTGTGAAGGAATTCCGAGACGACATACAAAAACCCAATTTCCGATCGCTACAAAAGCGTATATAATAGTGGGAATTCGTCAGATTCTTAAAAATAATCAGATTTATATACTAAACATTTGTAGTGATCCAATGCTCTCGGAAAAAATTACGCTTGTTGACTTTATTTTTTATGTAATATCAAGTTTAATTTGAACTTCCGGTATTGGATTTATAACCACTTGCTGCGATAAAGAGCCGTGACATCAAGGACTATCGCCGTGACATGCGATAGTCCTAACCTCATCTCACTCATTCGAATTTTCATACATATTTCATTTTTAACCGACATATTTTGCCGACACAAACTTTTCACGCTTTTTACCAGTCGTGGCCCGAATACAATGCTTTATATTTTCCACACCTAACACAGTTTTGACAGGTCGACATTGAAAAGCATGGAGGTTAAATTCGCCTGGTTGAGTAAAAAGAGACGGAGATGGAACGAATGTTGCCAAATATCAAATCTAGAAATACTGCGAGAATCGTTGGAATAATTATTTTTTTCATTTTTCTGATTAAATGTGAAGCTTCGTTAAACAGTGTACACATGAAAAATTTCAGTTCTTAGAAATTATTTTTTTTTCATATGATAAAAATATAAATTTACAAGTCTCAAGTATGATCAGTGGTATGACTAGTGTGAAGCGATAGGATTACCTTAATGAAAGAAAAATCCTTGCTGGTTTTTTTTTCAGATCAATCCCGCTGACGCTGTCTGTCACGCCGTCTGACAACATCCGCAAGGGGCAGGTTTAAAAGACCGTCCCATACCCCTGCCATTTGCGAAGATTAACGACATTCAAAAATACGATGTGACAGCCAAAAGTAGCCATAAAACAGACCCCAAGTGTCAAAAATGGTGAAGAAATCTTTCCTTAAAAAAAAACATGTAAATCCGCCATTTTTTCCTCGCCTCAACGTATCTTCTCCCTTGAGCGCGTGAACTTTACAAAATTTTATCTACGTTCTGGACTCAAAAAAACGGCCCTTTTTGGAGAAAATCCTGATAAGTGTACGATCTCTCGATACCTCATAGTTCAAGGTGAGTAATCGTAAACACAATTTTCAAATTCTTTAATTGTGACAAAGTCATTTGACTTTATCGATGGTTTAAACATTTTGATTTTGATTTTTTAGCGAAAAACTGCGAAAAAACGCGTTTTTTAAATCGTTTTCCATCTGCAATTTTTTATTTGTTGATAAAACTTTATATCCGAGGGTCATTTTGTAGATGGTGTCATACTGAATCTAATGGACTTTGATTTTTTTGTTTCAGACAAGCCGTTGCTGAGTTGTGATGGAGCTACCTAGCCCACCTATTTTTGAGGCGTTACGTTAAACTAAAGTTTTTGTATTTAAAAATGAATAAAAATGAATAACAATTTTGCTTTCAATGTATTTCAAGACTTTATTTATCAAGCCCAACAACTTTCATATTCATATCTTTTATAAAATCCTCGAAAAAAATCGCGAAAATAGCCTTTTTTGTGGCTCCAAAGTGGACTGGCCCCTTAATCAAAACTGAGCCTTCAGTATTAACTTCAATTCGTAACAATAATTTTGTAAAAGTTCCAAAAAATGACCGAGCTACGGCAATATTTGTGGGGCAGATTGCCCCCTCCGCTATGGCGTTTTTCTCGAAACCACGTTTCATGAAACGGTTTAAGTCGTATCTCAAAATCTATGCGTCCGATTCGCTTCAAATTCGGACGAAGCATACTTCATGACATTTCCTCTAGAATGACCCGAACATTTTTAGATACATTCATCCATTTCTTAAGAACAACCGACCAAAGTTTTCTCGAAAAACGAACTTTTACGAAAGTAAATTTTTCATCTACCAATACAGATCACCCCAGTTTCCATAAGCACCTCCACCGATTGGCCACACAGCGAAGCATTTTGTCAAAAAAATAACCACGTCACTGTTTATCAATATTGTTCAATGAAAAAAAAACGCAAACCCACCGAGACCATATCTCAACTGCCTGTAAAATCCCGATCTCGCCCCACCAAAACTCCCATCGGGAAAAAATATTGAAAACCGACCTGTTTTTCGGGCGCCAAGTTTAAGCAGACTGCAAAATCTACCGAGCAGATCATTCGTACATGCAGCACGAGGATTGGTACATCAACGATACAAGCTCGTAATGTGAAATTTGGGATCGCCACAGCCGTGGCAGGGGCGCCATGAATTTACATAAGGCAAGACTCAAGTAAGAAAGACGCGGCGGTGTACAGGGGCGTCTGGAGCATCCGAGACCATCACGTGGTCCAAGTGCGATTCACCGTTGTATCCGACATTCGTATACGTATATTTACATATTATAAAGCTCGATAAAGACCCGGCAGAGATTCGCCCGGTCTCGCGAGTCATAAATATCATATTTATTGGCTTGGTAATTACCAGTAATTAACATGAGCACAGTACAGAAGAGTGATAAAGAGGAATATCGTTTTTCTCGCGCTTGCAACAGAATTCTCATTGTAACAGGGCGAGGTGGGCTGAGGGAGGGAAGGAAGGAAGGGGAAAAGTGCTCGTTACGGACGAGCAACTGCATCTGTTTTGCATACGCACGTGTCTTAATACCTGGCGCCTCTGCTTACTCCGAAGTCTCTCTCTCTCTCTCTCTCTCTCTCTCTCTCTCTCTCTCTCTCTCTCTCTCTCTCCCTTTTTATCTCTCCCGATCTTACGCAACGGACGATCGATGAGAGAGGACGATGTCCCTCGCATATATGCGCCATGATGGAGGCTTTTGGAATCGATACCGAATCGATGTTAGCCCCGGGCCACATATGCACCCATGGTATGGGCATATGTATGCATGTATGTATGCACGCAATATTTAAACCTCGCTATCTCGAGAGCTCGTGCCAACAGTTTTGTCCATCGTCGATAATATATTTATGTAAATAAAAAGAAAAAAAAACAACAGCCTAACGACGTGTTAACTCTTCGATTATACACACGAGACTTTTACGCAAAGGCGCGAATACTGCATATTATGAACGGCGAGAGAGAGAGAGAGAGAGAGAGAGAGAGAGAGAGAGAGAGAGAGAGAGAGAGAAAATTAGGGAAGTCGATAATTTCCGTTCGACGTTCGCTCGCATTTGGTTAATTCAGACTAACCATCACGTTGCTACCGTTTGCGTTTTTCTTTTAATTCGCGGTGATGTCAAACTGATTAAAAGCGACGGGACTTTAACGTTTTCGCTGATAAAATTGAACCGCAGCGAATGTTTTTTTTTTTCAATTATTATTTAAACTTAATTTACGTGTGTGAATAATGAAAAATGGTTGAGGACGATCTGGTCGAGAGGGTTTTTTAAGTTACTGTTAAAGACTATGATAATACTATGGAAATTGTATTTTTTGACATTGTTTGGTTTCATAAATATGTATACCGTGAAAGGTGGATGATAAATGAATTTTGTGGAATTTTTTTGGTTCGTTTTTTTGTCAATACGAATACTATGAAAGAGTCAATGATAATTATATTGTTTCGGTTTGCGATTGGTGTCAATATTTTTAATGATCGTTTATATTATTATAGTTATCTGCATTTATATATTTAACAGATGATATCAAAAGTTGATGATAATTGAACAGTTCGGGTTCATTTTTTCCCCAGGCAATAACGAATACTATGAAATGACAATGATAGTTGTATTATTTGGGTTGTTTTTTTTTAATTATAATAAAAATTATTTGTAAGTATTTTAAATGCTTGATAATTAATTTTCATCAAGTCTTTAATTATTATTCATATTATTTTCGTTATTCACATTATAATATTTAATAAATACTATGAAAAAGCACTGACTATCGTATTGACTGGGTTTGCGATTTAGATTATTGTTTTTCTCATATTATACATGCAAATTTATCACGTATAATAATTTATTTAAATGCGTTCTTATTATTCATACTGTTATTGTTATTTATATTATTACATTTAATAAATACTATAAAAGGTCGATCATAATTGTACTGCCCAATACGAAGTGCAACATTTCTCGTTGTGTCTTTGCCAGCGGAATCTTCTAGAATGAATAATCTTACTTAACTTATTTTTTTTATGTTTAATATCTTTATTTTTCACAAGTTTGATTATTATTCATATTGTTATCGTTATTCATTATTATTATATCAAATAAATGTCGAAAACACGATGATAATTGTATTGCCCAAGAACTGCAACATCTCTCGTCTCTTTGCCAGCGGGATCTCCCAGAATGAACATTCTTACATAACATATACATCGAACGGTGAGTTTCGGGCGCAAAAGGGAGAAAATATGATAAAGCGCAGGGACGAGAAGGTGAGGGATTCAAATGTTTGGTTTTCTCCGGTCCCTGCGTACTCCCCCCCCCCCCGGGCCATTCCTGTGGATCCATATACATGTATAGCCCTAAGGGAGGAGACGGACAGAAATTCATGTTAGGAGTTTGCATTTATTATTAATACGCTCAGCGGCCTGTCACCGACGGGGGTTGCGCTGTCAGCCACCGGGTTTTCTCTTTAAGTATATAGAGAAATTCTCTCTCTCTCTCTCTCTCTTGGTATACGCGAGCCACCCCTTTTCAGACGCCCGACCGTCACGGAGGTCTCTCCCGGGGGTAGCGCTGTCACCCCGTCGTCGTCGTCGTCGTCGTTCACAACCTACTTCCCCCGGCCCCTTCCTCATCAAACGCGTTTCCTCGTTCCACGTGCAACGACACGCGCAAATTTACCCCCTCCCAGTTGCCCTTTCGTCCCAGGGACGATCGATGGACCGGGTTGCTTAATTATTTAATCCAAAGGCTGCCCCTTCTCATTCCCGGATTACCTTTGTCATCCGCGATTGACAACCCTTTTCCGCTTTTCCACCCCCCCCCCCCCCCCCCCGTTGGGGAAAATGGTACCTTTGCCCTCGTCAAGAACAGCGAGTCCTCGTTACGCAATCGTTGGATGGAGATTTCGAGGATGGAGGAAGGGTTCGAGGAAAAAGCATCGTTTCAGCATTTTATCGCGGGGGGGGGGACCCCAGGTTATCAAACGTTGATGCTGTCATCAATCTCGCGTCTCGGCGCCATTTTTTTTCTCGGCCATCCTAAACGGATGCTCTCACGCGTGTGTACATCTGGCTACGTGTATTCGCAAAGACTGACGACACCAGACTCGGTAAATATGTTTGTATACGAGTATACAAAACGTACGAAAGCCGCCTGTCATTTACCTGCTTGTTTGCCGAAATAATAAAGCGGGAGACAGCAAGGGCCGGATCGGAAATTCGATAATCCCATTAAAGCGACGTCGAGCCAAACACTCGGCAAACACGTTGGCCGGAAATTTGAATCGTCTTGCTCGTCCCCCAGTCCCCAGTGTGGGGCAAAAGCCCAGGTTCCGAAAGTTTCCGGCCGAAATGATTTTCATTCTATTCGCTTGGAAGTAGTCACGGACGAATTTGACACTTGAGGAAAAATCTCGCGTGTGCTTCGGCGTGGAGGAAAAAAATGTCATCCCCACAGCCCTGTATAGGGAATTCTGACGCGTTAGTATTTTTTCCCTCTTTTCTCGTTTCTGTCGAGGCTACTTCTTTTTTCTCGCGCGCACTTCCACCTTTCGCGAATCTCCGACAAACGTATAAGGCGAGCGGGGGGGGGGGGGTGGAAAAAAGTGGCGCGCGTATCTGTCGTACGTGATCTTTGGCTGGGCGACGTCGTAAATCATATCACGCGTCTGTCTCCCCCGGCCCTGCCACGCTCCCCCAGGAGCCGCACAAGGGCGCAAAGCGTCGTTTGATGCGGTCGATAGATTTCGGGCTCCTTTTTTCGCGCCTCGTGCCAAACCCTCTGCTCTTACCCGGACTCTCACATTCCGAGATGCAATAAAAAATATTCTCGGCCAACGGAAGTCCACGGATGTGCACGTTTGTTGCGTCACTTCCGGATCGACGGTAAACGGAGCTGCGGATTTTTACACTCCAAGATTACCGAGTGATTATTCACTTTAATGAAAATATAATGAGATACATTTTTTATTTCAATATTTTTATTCCATCCGATGCGGGGCACCAGTGTGACGGGTCAAAAAAATTGACTTTTTTGCATTTTCACAAAGTATAGATATTCCAGAATATGTGGAAAAACTTTCAAGTGAACATTTGGAAAATTGAGGTACAGACGATTTGATGGAAGCAGGTAGCGCAACCATTTACGGATATTCAACATTTCAATCACGTTTTTATCGAAAGGGGCCGTCCGTATATTACGTCATCGATTGTTGCTGATTTTTACCCCCCCCCCCCTCCCCCACCCTGAAATCATCCTATCCTTCCTATCGTTATAATGCAATTATGATTACCGTCATCCAATGACCAGACCCCCCCCCCCCCATTTAAAAATAACGTACTTCATGGACGGCCGCAAATGACTTTCCTCGACCCGGCCGGAATCCTAATTCTAACTATAATTGTCCGATTTTCAATTTAAAAAAAATCGAAATTCCCGTAATCGCAGTAGCCATTGTTATATGTAGCCGTTTTTTCTTAATTCAGTATTTTTTGAGCCCCCGAATGTGAGGAAAAATTTCGATAAAGATACACTTTTTTAACACCAGTCATTTTATGAATTTTCTCTTTAAAAAAACGGCTGCGTACACTGAGACCTACATTTATATGCATTATAAAAGTTTTTTATATTTATTCTTCAGACCAACCATTGTCAAGTTGTCGATCCAGCCGTTGGACCACATTTTTTATGCAGAGGCTCTATTTTGCCTCAATAACGTTGTTGATTTTAATTTTTTTTAACCAAAAGTTACACGAAATGAGTTCAATGTATGAGTTCAATGTTTGGGTTATACCCACAGTATAACCCAAATTTTATTTTCCAAATCGCAAATAAATAATCTAGTAGACAAAAAATCGGAAAAACGTACCTTTTTTCGGCACTATCGGATATAAAGCGCGCCGAACAACTATATTCCCGTATAGGAGAATATTGAGTCGAGGCCACGTCGAAAACTTCTTTTCGTCGTATAGAGCGGAGATGGATTTCTTTTTTGGCATTTTTCACTCGTCCACGAAACAAGCGGGGGTCTGTATAACGACTTACATTCTAATAGTCGTTCGATCGCAAGACGCATAATCGATATCTGCGATTGACGTTTCCATTCTAATACGTACTTGATATATCAAAGGCAATGTAGAAAAATAGACGTGCGTCAATATATATATATATATGTGTGTGTGTGTGTGTGTGTGTGTGTGTGTGTGTGTGTGTGTGTGTGTGTGTGTGTGTGTGTGTGTGTGTGTGTGTGTGTGTGTGTGTGTGTGTGTGTGTGTGTGTGTGTGTGTGTGTGTGTGTGTGTGTGTGTGTGTGTGTGTGTGTGTGTGTGTGTGTGTGTGTGTGTGTGTGTGTGTGTGTGTGTGTGTGTGTGTGTGTGTGTTTGTTTGGGTTCCTTCAAGTGCTTGCTATAAATAAATCCTCATAATAAGCACATCATACTTTTTCGGCAATATGTTGAAAAACTGATGCAAACCTAAACCGAATATTGTATGCTTTTCAAGATATTTCTGAAAAACTCTAACATGCCCATTTTGAGGATTTATGTATAGCGAGTACTTTTAGGAAATGAAAATTTTGTTAAATGAAAGATGTATATAAATGTACATGTATCGTTATTCGGCCGTCCAGAAAACTCGAGCTGATTTTCGGTTGATAGCACATTGAAAAGTTGGCACAAACTTTCCGGATAACCCAATATTTTTATTGTACAAAATGTATCGAAATCTAAAATAAATTAATATGCATATATATATATATATATATATATATATATATATATATATATATATATAAAATATACGAAATCGCTATAATAAAAATAATGTCATAAATGAATTAAATTACAAAAATATATTATACAACTTGAATAAATACTAGGAGTTAGTAATGATAAATATTTATCATTGTTGGCTATGTTGGGTAAAGTGATTATTATTGTTATTTTCCGATTTCATTGCTCCATGAAGTTATTATTATTTCTATTATCATCATCATCATCATTATAATTATTAGCATAGATAATATTGTTGTTGTTGTTGTTGTTATTATTATTGCGGAAGGATGCCCATTCTCGCGCTGTTTTATTTTTGAATCGTTGGCTCATTACTTTATCCGTTGAGAGCGGACAAAATTATCACAGGTCGCGTCGTTGCAAATATTCCCAGTGGGTGGCAGCACGTCCCTGCGCTGCGGTCGAACGAATTTCATCGTGAGGTGGGGAGAACTAGTGGCGTGGCTCTCCGCGAGGCGCAGAAGCACACATCCGCGTGATGTTTCTGGAAAGGGAGACCTCTCGTGTGGCTACCGAGCTCGTCGTCGTACCTTACATTGGAGCAGCGAGCCTCGAGCTGCTCGGATCTCACTCCTCCAGACTCGACCGGATGATCTCGCGCTTGCCAACAAAGCGCCCGCACTTTTTTTTCACCCGTCCAACCGTATGTACTTACTTTCGATTTTTACTTTTGCAAATTTTTTTGTATGTTCTGCAGCCTCGTTTGGGTTTGACGAATTGGGACGGATTTTTTAAAATTCGTCTCTGCAGCTTTTTTGACATATTTAGAACGCGGTTGGGGAACACTTTGTTTGGTAGTAGATTGGGTAAAAAAATCCACAAAAAATACTACAAGACAACAAAAAATTGATGAGAAAGAATTATTGGTCCCTCGTCGAGATCCGTGCGATATTACTACGCAAAAAAAAAATGCCGGCCATCGAAAAAAAGTATCGCCAAAATAAAACGAGAAGCAATAGTGCTATGATTTTCGAGAAAAAAATTACTTCTCCCCCACGAGACCCATCCAAAAACCCGACACAAAAAATAAAATCCACCGCCCTAAAAAACCGCAAAAAAGACAGCAAGGAGCCAGCGTGCTATCATTTTCGAGAAAAAACTACCCCTTGCGAGACCCGTGTGACAGTACTTAAAAAAATTCGCACCCCTAACAAAAGACATCACGGAGCCACCGTGCGATGGTCTAAAAAAAAAAATTTTAATAAAGTACCCTTGCACAAGACACGCGTGACTCTATTAAAAAAATCTCCGGCCCTCAAACAAATAAAAATTTCAAAAGAAAACACGCAAAACAAAAACATCAGCAGCTCCCAACAAAAAAACTATCGCAAAAAACACCAAGAAGCAATAGAGCTATAATTTTCGAAAAAAATTACGTCTCCCTCGCCAGACCCGTGAAAAAAAACCGCAAAAAAGACATCAAGCAGCCAGCGTCATGATTCTCGTGAAAAAAACCACCCCTCCCGAGAACCGTGTGACGTTACATGAAAAATAAACCGCAGCCCTTAAAAAAGAAGAAGACACCAAGTAGCCACTTCGCTAGGATTTTCTAAAAAAAAACTACCACTACACGAGACATGTGTCTAGAAAAAAAAATCCTCCGCGCCTTCCGTGCCCCGAGAATCCGCGATACATCGCCCCGGACGTAGCACCCCCCCCCCCTCCCGCCCACCCAGCGCGGAAGACGGGAAAACGCCTCGTCGTTCACAGCCGACGAAGCCATTCCCAGTCATGCCGGAGAATTAATTTAACCGGCAGCGATTAGCTTCTGTGTCCGGACGAGGAGTTCACCGTTAAGTGATGAGTTCACTGGGCGCGGCGGTGACGAGCGGGGGGGGGGGGGCGCCCAGCCCGAGAGCGAAAAGCAAAAGCGGAATGTTTCTGCGAGAGAATGAGGAGAGGGTGCAGAGAGAGGGAGGGGGAGAGCGAGAGAGAGAGAGAGAGGTCTGGGAGGCTCGATGGTTGAAGGTTTATCGGAGGTTTCCCTGAACGGTGACCTCGATGAGGTTCGGCGTGGCGGGGGGTGCCTGGGCCCCGGCTGGGCTAGGGACGAGCCAATCGAGCTTAGTACAAGTGAGCTCGAAGCATGCGAACTACCGGAAGCCCGACGAACTAACTCGCGAACGATGCACGCGAGGTACATTCGCGCCCCTTCGATAGGTTTTTTTTTCGTTTTTCTTCTTCTTCTTCATCATCCCCGCATTTGGACGCAGCGAAACTCAGCCTCTTTCCCCGAACAACCCTCAAGCCCCCCCCCCCCCCCCCCCCCGACGACCGCCTTAGCCGCGACTCGATCGTTCGTACGAAGCTCTCGTTTATTTTCGTTCCAACGTTCGACTAGTGCGCAGGTATGTACAGGGTGTGTCCGGTAAAGTGGTACAAGCTTTTATCTCGAAATGTGCGGGTCGTGGGAAAAAATGTTTTGGATAAAAGTTGTTCCGCTTCAAGGTGGGAAAAAGATAGCAATGTCAGTTTAACCTTGGGTATGAACGCCAAGGCCACACGAAGGTCAGCTTGGAAATCCTTCTAGAAGCTTTGTTTTTTATTGTATATGCTTGTAGCTTGGCTCGAGTGCTTTTCATAACACTATGGATAAGTATTTGTTATCGAGTTCTTTTTTCACCCGAGGATGAAAAGTTACAAGTCCCGAAGTGGAGAAATACTCGGTGAGGAAATACTTAGACTCAGTGTTTCGAAAAAATCTCGAAGTAAATTGTGAGGATATATGGTAAAAGTAAGGGTTGCGATTGAAGATTTCGAAGTTTACCTTCGTATAAACTAGGCGATTTTACCCAAGGTCGAATTGGCATCGTCAAGTTTTTTCCCTGCTGGAACGAAACAACTTTTATTTAGTTTTTTAAAAATACGATCCGTACTTTCGGCGATATAGGCTTGGGAAACTTAAGGGGGAGATCGCTTGATAACGTAAAGAACTCATGGTGGAAACCAGACTCCACGAGGAAGCTAAGGGACTACTTCATGACCTCAGAATCGCAAATAAACCGGTAGGTCATTCAGTCACAAGATTTTGAAGCCTTGGAACTTTAAATGCGTTCTCCTAAAAACCACTTTTTCGTGAACTTCGTACAAGAAAACTTAAAAACTATCCAATCGATCACCTCTCAACTTTGCACACTTTTACACAACGGAATTACCATCCATGTGAACCTAGAGGTCTTCGAAAATTATCTTTAAAAACAACTTTTTCAATTGAAAAATACTGCAGTAAAAATTTTACGAAAAACAGAACAATTTTTTCAAACCCGTACCACTTTTCGAATTTTCACTTTTCTTCTGACTTTTTAGGTTCACATAGAGCGTGTGAGTCTTAGGAATCTAAAACTGCTTGGCTCCGATATTTCAGATGAATGCACCAGACGCTAGGTTGTACGCTGTGGAACAATCCAGGCCGCAGCCGTCTCTGAAGTCAGCATCTTACAGCAGCCATTTTTTAACATTGAAGAGAAAATAATATTTATTTCGGATAATTAAAACATGTTACAATATCTACACAAAATTTGTATGTGGAATAAATAGTTTCGACGCAAATGTTGAAAATTCGTTTACTTTTTACAAAGGGACCTCCCCTAATCCGAGACACCCTTTATACCCGCCGATACAGCACCACAAGCCCGCTGATGCCTGCTCCTTCTGGTTTCTTCATTCATTCGTTCCACGTCTCAGTTATGTGAGTAATGAATCGTCCTCAGAGGGGGGGGGGGGGGGGGGGGGCTACCGTGTATTCACCACCCCGGGGCGCAGTCGGTGTACACATGGTCGATCGTTTCTTATACCGGGGTTGGTTCTTCCGTGTTTTTTCCAGTACCGCGCCAACGGTTCCTACAGTGCGGAACAGTTCGAAGCGCGCACGCTGCATCCTCGATATTGCGTGTTCTCATACACGTACACACGATGTACATTGTGTTATATTTTTGTCGGCCAAGAACCACCCCCTTGGCCGTAAGTATCAAGCCCTGGTAATCGCTAGCCTAGATAAATTTTCCCTCCGAGCACGTAATTACGGTATACCGTCCGGAGTTTTTTCTTCGTCATTCAGAGCTTTTTCTTTTTTTTTCGGGCTCGCGATCGATCCGCGAACAGCCTGGAATCGGTGGGCTCCCGGTGACGTCACGACCGGTTATTAACCCCCGCAAATGGCTGATGGGTTCTGTTCGGGATTCCGGTGAAACGCAAAATTGGTAGACTGGTAGAGAGAGGGGGGGGGGGGCTAGAAACGACTTCGGAAAAAAATACCGACAGAAAGAGAGGGAGGAACGACAAAAGTTACGATAATTCATCGTCGTCATTACGCGTGTATCCAATCTTTTTCGGGACGAAGAAAAAAGGGGCGGAAAAAAGGAGAAATACTTTCCGACGTCTGTATGTGCACGGAACTTTTCTACTTTTTTTTTCCTCTCGATACACGAAGTATACTCGTTTCGTGTGCATTAGCGCTGAGGGAAAATAAGTTTCTGGATGGAAGTCCATTAGCTACGAACCCATTTCCCGCGACATCGTGTACACGGATGGGAATCACAGGCGTCAGGCGCCAACGCTCGAGCTGCGATTGATCTGAGCGAGTTCAGTTACAATTTGATTGGAACGTACTTGGCTTCGTAGATATTATAGGGTAATTCGAGAATGGACGACCATAGGGAGAGATGGCCTAGCGAAATACTACCAACTTTCACCAAGGAAGGGCAGGGTTTTTTGTTGTCAGCATGGACAACAAAATCATCACAATGCATCGGAATTTGCACTGAAAATAAATGAGTAAGTGAGTCATGTGCTGGTCATTTTTTCGGCTAAGTAGAAGAAAAATTACGCTTGTGGTTAAGCGTAAATTAAAAATTAAGTTTGTGATTAAGGCGTTAGGCCACAGTAACGGGTATAAAATCATGTGCATTATACATCGATTTAGTATGAATATCAAGTTGTTGGAAAAAATATACATTTTTTTTCGATGTACAAAATGGCGAAGGTACAAAATGGATGAAACATTCCTTTCATGGGTCACAATTTCACAAACAAAAAACAGGAAAACGAAAAATGGTCAGGGCCACGGACGAGCTGAAATGGCGTGGAATAGCTCGTATAAATTAATCATTTACAATCACGGTATAATAAAAATAATAAAAATATATAACATAATTTGGATAAATCCTAGTAATTAATAATGATAAATATTTATGATTGTTAGCCATCGACATTGGTACAAGTAAATATTATCATCATTACCATAAATGTTTTTATTTGATTGCTCCGAAAATCATTATTATTATTCTCCGATTTTACCGCTCCGAAAAAGTATGATTATTGAAAGAATAATAAACACGGAGACTCGTTTTGAAAATCGTTGATCTGATCCATTAATTTTCGTTTATTGTTTAATACTTGAAAATAAAATTTGTCGATTTTTTACCAACCCTTTTCCCAGATTTGTAGAGTGACGGTGGAAATTTTGGGGGAAAAAATTGGCCATATTTTGAATGAAAAGATCGGCCGTGAGCATCGATCCGATCTCGAGTGCTCGTTCATAGAGCCATTAATCAATCGGTCAAGCCTGTCACGAGTGGACTTCGGGGCGGTATAAAAAGGGAATAATGTAATGCGGAAGAGATATGACGAATGCGTCTTGAAATGAGGTTCAGCCTCGACGCCCTTTCCACCATTGTCGATCTTTTTGCTGCACTCTCTCTCTCTCTCTCTCTCTCTCTCTCTCTCTCTCTCTGTCTGTGTGTGTGTGTGTGTGTGTGTGTGTGTGTGTTTCACTTCGATCCTCCATCTCCAGTCGTTTCGATACCATCTATTTTGTAACATTCATCTCCAAATGTCCGATCGCATTAAGCACTTGCTCTCATTCAGGCCGGGCGTGTTTCGGACGTATAAGAAGATGGGGGAACCGGAAACTCGTGCCAATCGCTTACATTTTTCAACTGGACATTTGTCCACCCTTCTTATACGATTTCTCTCTCTCTCTCTCTCTCTCTCTCTCTCTCTCTCTCTCTCTCTCTCTCTCTCTCTCTCTCTCTTTCTCTCTATCTATCTATCTATCTACTTACATTAATCAACTAGAGGGTGTTTTTACTGATGAGTGTTTAGTCATATCATTTCTCTATTCTTTGCTTGACCCCTGATTGTTGAAGGAAATTGCATTTTCTCGTTTATTTCTCATTCGCATATCATTATACATATTCGATACAAATGGAGTGAATTTTTATTCATATTATTTTTGTCTCGTCTCATTTTGTTAAGTTTATCAATGGAAGACCATTTACAAATTTGAAAAAAAAATCGATATTTTTTTTCTTCATAAATCGATAGTTCAATGTCGTTAGAATATCGTGTCCAATTTTTAAAGCGAAACTCCAAAAATTGCCTGATTTTTGCGGAAAAACTCCAAGAACCTTCGTGCCCAGTAGACGCAGTGTGCAGATGATGCGGTGCATGCGCCCTTCTATATTTCGTCTTGGTGCGATGTTTTATGTCTCGTAGGGGAACGCGGTGGTGCACATCGTTGTTGATGCGGAGCGTCGCAGGTATTTTAAAACTCACCTTGGGCCAGTTGTGAACTCATTGCTTTTTAAAAGGTCCGCGTACCCAAAGGGTCTCATGCAACACCTAAGGGACCTTCACGGAAGAGAATTTTTTTTGGAAACCAACATATTAATCGTAATACGAAAAATAACGGTGGGCATACTGCCAAGTGCCGAAAAACTGTTTAGTGCGAGCTCCGATGAAGTGAGTTGGAATCCCCTGTCGACCTATCGGTTTATTGAACTTCGGGTCGGAGAGCCAGTAGGAAGCAACAGCAGCAGGAAAATCGTTTTTACGAGGACGCCGAAGGAATCCTGTATGGCGCTGGAACCGCGGATTAGCCGGTAAGACATCAAAATCATTAAGGGGTCTTCTCACTTTAGACGCTAAAAAAGGCTATTGTCATGAATTTTTTGTTGATAGGTTTATATTATAGATATCTATAATATTAACCTATCAAAAAATAATGAAAATAGCCTTTTGACATAAAAATTGTTACACTTAATAAATCCATTTTGATAAAAATTAATTTTTTTAAGTCCCTATTTATAGACGAAAATGGTAGTTAAGCGGTTACCCCCACTTGCGATTTTGAAAAAATCGATTTTTTTTAAATTGCTTTTTTTGAAGTATAAGTATCCGGGCCCATAGTTCTGTATGGGCCCGGAATAGATGACTCTATGTAAGTTTACAAAAAAAAAATATTTTCTTCGTGTAAACTGAAATTGAAACTTTAAACGCGTTTTTCTCAAAATGGCATTTCTGAAGTCGGTGACCAAGATTACTCGAACACTAATGAACCGATCTTCTTGAAATTTTGCAGGCTTATTTAATACATAAAAATGTAGTCTTTAATCGTTCTATTTTTTTCGTTAAAATCGAACCATTAACTTTGACTGTCCGCCATTTTGTGAAAAATGAATATTTTTTAAAATCCTTCGATTAAAGACTAGTTTATACTTATATTTGACTAAATCCATCCGCATTTTTTTTTCAGATGATCCACTTCGCCGCAATGTTGGTCACCGCAAACCGTGTATATAAAAACATTATTTCATTGACGGCCATTTGCCACTAAACAATGTAATATTTTTCAATAAAAAAATTACTGAAAGTTCTTCAAGATGTGTTCTTTAAGATGGTATATTGATCGATTAAAAAAGTTTTGTAGTTTTCTTTAAAAAAAATTCATGAAAAAGGCCTTTTTTGCGCTACAAGTGGGGGTAACGCCTTAAAAGAATGTCCTGAAAATTGTAGGTCTGCGCTGTTGATGAAATCTCAGAGATGGATCTGTTACGACATGACCCGATTCATCGCACCCACTCCACAATTCCAATAAATCTGGACGATATAAGAACATCGGGCAGGGAAACGAAACCCCTTCTCGTAGTGACTAAAGTTTGCACTCCAAGAATTACCAGGCCACCACGATTTCTACAATCGGCGCAATGCCTACATGCGTTACGCTCCACCCCAACGCCACGACAATTTGTCCCTGGACCATCACGCTACTAGGAAATCAACTTCAGTCACCCCATCGTTCGACCGAACCCCCCCCCTCCCCCCGCGAAACACAGTCGCCTACGGCACGTACCCAAGCCTACAGGAGGCACCCGAATATTCTATATAAGAATAAGCAGCACCGAAAAGGCACGCTTGTCATAAAAACTCAAGGCACCTCGTAAACGAAAATCAGCTAAATTAACCAGAGAACGAAACTATATCTGATATTGGTGTCCAGCTCATACCTACAAGAAACATCCGAATAATGTTCATGAAAGCTATTGGCGACAAAAAGGCGAGCTTTGTCATAAAAATCCAAGGGTACTGTGTAGATCGGAACCAGCCGGATCACCCCGCGAACGGGTTGAAAAGGAAAGAGCCACTTAGCCGATACAAAACCCGATCATATCACAGCCACCGACCGAACTATAAAAGGAGGCACCTCTGACCCACTCTTATTGAGGCCCTAGGCCACTCTAGAGGCCGAAAAAATAGGCTTTTTGAGGATTTTTTTTTCAGAATAACTACAATATAAATCGAGATTACAAAAACGGGTGTTTATCATATATGTCACTGTATACAATAATTTTTTTGAAGCGATCAATTTCAAAATGGCGGCTGTGCAGCGTTTATCTTAAAACTGCATTTTTTAAGTTGGCCGGAAACATAGCTCAGACAATTTTCAACCAATTCACTTGAAATGTCGAATATATATTGAAAAATACATCGTCTATGGAAGTACGTAGGATTTTTTTTATATTGCATAGTTCATTTGTTATTAACAATTATCTGACGATTTTTTTGGACAGTGAAAAATTTGCCTAAAAAATCGTCGGATAATTGTTAATACCATATGAACTATGCAATATAAAAAAATGCTACGTACTTCCATAGACAAAGTATTTTTCAAGATATGTTTAATATTTCAAGTGAATGGGTTGAAAATTGTCTGAGTTATGTTTCCGGCCAACTTAAAAAATGGAGTTTTGGGATAAACACTGCACAGCCGCCATTTTGAAATTAATCACTTCAAAAAAATTATTGTATACAGTCACTTATATGTATGACAAACACCCTTTTTGTAATCTCGATTTAGTTTGTAGTTTATCTGAAAAAAATCCCTAAAAAGCCTAATTTTTCGGCATCTAGAGTGGCCTAACCCCTTAAGGCACTGTCATTTTTTTAATTTTCTGAAAGATACATTTGTTAAGAATGCACTTACCAATTTTTTAAAAGAACTTTCGTAAAATTGGCGGATATACAGCATTTTATGTGAAACCGTTCGAAGCGAACGACCGCGCCGAGCGGCAGATGTGCAGCTGTGAACGCGTTTTTCTCGAAACTACCTTTTTCTTCCTTTTTTCCTTCATTTTTTGAAAGATACATTTATTAAGAATGCTCTTACCAAATTTCTAAAAGAAATTTGTAAAATTGGCGGAGATACGGCATTTTATGTGAAACCGTTCGAAGCGCACGACCGCGCCGAGGGGCAGATGTGCGGCTTTGAACGCGTTTTTCTCGAAACTACGTTTTTCAACCTGGTTGACACCATATTAGAAAAATACTATTTATCCGATTTTCATGCGCCAAGTCTTAAACTGTTTGACAATTCAGTCTCTATGGCACCACGTAGGATTTTTTTTTACAAAGGGCCTCCCTTTTTTTATGAACGTTGAAAATTTTCCATGAAAATCGGAAATAAAATTCGCTGGTCCGCCAGTTTTTTTTTAGGAATCGCAATTCCCCTACGTGATGCTGTAAACATACATGTCTAGTTTCCAAATGCATTTTTATTTTATTTTTCAAATGAACCGTATGGCTTAATCGCTGTCAACCGCCGAGCCGCAATTTCGTCGGAGTATCCTGTTGGAAGCGGCGTACACCGCAAACTATACTTTAGATTCGAGTACAAAAATTTATATACAGTCTTCTATATGTATATACTGACCATTAATATTAATAAAAAAATTCCATTCATCGTTTGTTTGAAAATAATTAGGAAAAATACACCCTCCTACCGCGCACGAACCGTGGTGTGGTGCCTTAATATCCAGAGGATCGTAAAAACCGACTACACCGGGAATCGAAGAAATACCCACCACGGGTACCGCAACGAGAGAGCCACCCCCATATAGGGTCGCCTGTCGTAACAAAAATGCCAGCATTCAGCCATTAAACGGTTTGCTGATAATCGGCCAATAATTCGTCGACCAGCATTGGGGTACTGTAGGCGGATGAACGGCTTGCCAGATCTATGCCAGCCATTCGTGGGCCAATACTATCGCACCGATAATATGGCGATCAGCATTGGGGTATCGTAGGCAGATGAACGGCTTGCCAGATCTATGCCAGCCATTGGTGGGCTAATACCATCGCACCGATAATATGGCGATCAGCATTGGGGTATCGTAGGCGGATGAACGGCTTGCCAGATCTATTCCAGCCATTGATGGTTTGTTTTTGGGCGTTTTGCAAATGCAGGTCGTTAAACTGTAACACGTAAAAACGATATGCACATACGGGCGAGCACTGTTTGCCGGGAAGCAGCGCGGCCGGAGAAGTGGGGGGTATCTATGGGATATATAGATATACTCGTATGGCGTGAAATAATAAACTTTACAATGCGATGTATGGAAAACTATTGCTAGTCGTCAAAAATCCGTTAACGGTTTCTCTTAGGATAATGAGAGGAAGTTCGGTGTAAAATTTCAGCTCGATCAGAGGAGTATGCTTTTCGGAACTTCACCCAAAACGAGCGAGTTATTTTTACAGCCTAAATGGATCAAAAAAATTATCGGTAAACTTTAATGTCACGAATAAAATTATCGGCATAAAAGTAAGGAACGAACAAACGATGGGTTCTGTAAGTGTTAAAATGGCGAAGTGGGTAGGGCGCTCGACACTAGAACGAAAGGCGCAGGTTCGATCCCGATGAAAGGTAAAAATTTGAACAATGCAGAAACTGTTTTTAATGCAATTATTCTATATACATGGACATAAGTAAAGCATAAGAAAACAAAAAAGATACTACTAGAATTTTTATATTTATAATTTGTCAATTTTTTGTTGTTCATTTCCGGCAGAAGATCCGGCAGCCGTTGCTGGGCCAATATGGGCGTATGATAGTTGGCCCAGTCTTAGCAGCCATTCATGGTTTACCATTACCAACCATGCATGGTGCGGATCTGGCCCGTTTATATAGCCATTACCGCGCCATCGTTTGTTCTCTGGCAACCAGTCGTGGGCCATTACTGTGCCGATTGTAAAACCCTATTTGGGCCTCTGAATCATACACACGCACCCCCTAAAATCCCTACCAAGAGCGCAAAGGTCGACCGGGATCGCTGACACGAGGAGAACCGCTTAGTGAAATTACCGATGACTTGAGAGAAGGCTACCCCAAAAAAGGGAATAGAGAGGGAAAGTCACCCAAGATTTTTGACACGTGGAAGATCTTTCGAGAAAAGACCACCCCCGGAAAAGGGGTATAAAAGGAACAACCGGGAACACAGCCGCGTGCAGTCTCGACTTCAACCCCGCGGCCGGAGTTACGCAGCAGTTGGTCGCGATCAATCTCCAGTCTCTATCCATCAGTCTATCTCGAACTCGCGGTCAATCTCCAGTCTCAATCCGTCAGTCCCAATCTCAATCGAGCAGTCTCACAAGGAACATCCCTCAGGTGACACCCTTCGATTTTGTTGAAATTTGGACATGTTATAAAGCACCGAAAAGTAAGCGATACGTATTTTTTTTATCGGCGGAAAAAACGTTTTTAAGGGGTGAAACGAACTCTCGAAAATAGGGGTGTTCTTCGTTTTTCGTCGATAACGTTATCGTTCTCATTTCCAATGTATAGTGCATAAAAAAATAAAAATTGTTGCAATTTGAATTTTGTTAATATCTCATACCGTTAAAACGTTATCGACGAAAAACGAAAAACATCCCCATTTTTGAGGGTGTGTTTCAGCCCTTAAAACCGTTTTTCCGCCGATAAAAAAAAGTATCGCTTACTTTTCGGTGCTTTATAACATATCCAAATTTCAACAAAATCGAAGGGTGTCACCTGAGGGAGGTTCCTTGTCAGTCAGCGTTTCAACGCAAGCAGTCTCGATTTCGGACAAGCGGCCGGAGTTACGCAGCAGTCAGTCGCGGTCAAAGTCTCAGTCTCCGTCTCTATCTCGCGGTCGAAGTCTCACTCCAAATCTCGACATCAAGTCTGAAGACTAAGTCGTCGTGAACAAGCAGTCAGTCGCGGCAGTCTTTGGAGTAGTATCAGCCCAGCAGTCGCAGTCGCAGTCTCAGTCTCAACCTCACGGCTAAAGGTACCGTCACCGAAGTCCACCAGTCGAAATTCAGCAAGGTCCACTGTACGTATTGTCCAATCGCGTTTCATCTTCCAATATCGGTCCAAGACTCTCCTCAAAAGAAGTCTCAGCCCATCGCGAAGTGTTCAAATTACCAAATCGAAACCCTTGCATCACCACCGTACTTTTCAACTTCAAGACTCTACAAACACCTATTAAAGGGTTAGGCCACAGTAACGGGTATAACATCATGTGCGAACTTAACAATTTTTTGTCGTATGAAAAAGTGATTCACTCATAAAATTAATTACACATCTATTTTGTATGAATATCAAGCTGTTAGAAAAAATATATTTTTTTTATCGACGGTCAAAATGGCCGACTACTAATATTCTCTTTTGTTATCTTTTTTTAGGCGCTCCGCGGCGTGACATTTAGCATGCTTAATGTTTTACCTAGAACAAGAAAGAAAAATTCCCGTCAATCTACATTAGAATACCTAGAGAAGTACGTACGGAATTTTTGAAAAAATATTATTTTATTCAAAAGTTGTAGATATTTGAACTTAAGAAATAAATTTTCAGTGAAAAATTTCGTTATAACTGCTCGTAAACTGCTCATAAAATGGAAAGTTTTCGATTAATCAGAAATTCCGTATGTACTTCTCTGCGAAATGCAATTAGGAACATAAGTTTTAAATTTGCAGTAAATCGAGTGAAAATTGTTGAAGTTGGAAATTGCAACCATTTCACGCCAATTGGAAAAAAGCTGTTTCTAAGCCTAACCCCTTAAACTATCGAATACAGCCCAAATCTGAACCACAATCGCTGGAACCAATTGCCTTCGAATAACTGTATGCCCATTGTGAAAATTGCAACCATTTCAACTATTTAATCGTGTGTAAACGTTGTAACTATTTAATCTCGTGTAACCATTGTGTGAACACTATAAACCGTTCGACATACGTGTTAATATTATAACTATTTAATATCTATGTAATCACAGTGTGAGCATTATAATCGTAAAGAAATTGTAACAACAATAATCCGAATCTCAAAGCGATACCAACCACGATTATTAGACGACCATTGAATCGAAAGGTACAAACGGCGCATTATCCGCAAATAAATGAAGTAAGCAAGGCATTTATATGCAAAACTCTCGTGTTATTCGATCTTCCCGAAGACCAACGCATTATCCAACCGTCATTCTTCCCATATCAAAGACGTCACTTCCGTCCCTGGGACTTAATTGTCTTGACCCGAAATCGAAGTCAATGCCGCGTTGCGTCCTCCCTAAGATTCGATAAGTTCACGGGGACGCAACAGATTCGAAACAAAAAAATCAAATAGTTTTAGATTCAGTATGTTAATGGCTATAGCGCGTATCATACCATTTTCGATATATGCAAAAATAACAAAATGGCGGACATTTTTCGAAAAAAAAACGTTTTTTACACCGTTTTTGGTAAAAAAATGGTAAATATCAAAATTTAAAAAAATCGTTGATATGCGTTATAGCTATAGTTATAAAGAATATGTGGTTAAAATTTCATAAGGATCGGTTCAGTAGTTTCGAAGATTTAATCAACAAGCCGGCGAAATACGTTGTTTCGAGAAAAATGCTTTTAAGGTTTATTTGGGATGAATAAACACATTCATTTTTTTAAATATATTTCAAAAGTGTAACAACTTTTATATCTATATCTATAAAAAGAACCTATCAAAAAGATTCATAAACATAGCCTTTTTTATCACCTAAAGTAAGAAGACCCCTTTAAGCTTTCCCTTGTTGAAACTTTAAGCGCGCATTGCTCAAAACTGTATTTTTCCCAACTGCTGGAGTGATTACTCGGAAACTTCAACCGATTTTTATGAAATGTGTCAGACACCTTCCTTGTAGCATCAGTTTGTCGGTGAACCTAAGTAATACACTAGGCGCAAAAATTAAAGCAAATGAAAAGGAATCCGCGAAATTTGTAGGTCATTTTCAAGAGGCTGTAACTCGGAAAAAAAATAGTCGCAGAGCAATTTGTAAAAAAGCAAATTGAAGCTCTAAGTTTCTAGTTTTCAAATCTTGAGGTCAACATTTTTGCTGTTAGCTGTTTTTGAGTAATCATAAAAAAAACCGAGAAAAGAAATTTCAAAAATGTTGCTTCACTTTCAAAAAGTCCACGGATTTCAATCATTTTTTTTCAGTAATTTCATTAAAAAGCTTCCTTAGATCATTTTATCCTCTTTAATTTGAGCGTCCTAAGAACCTTGTACGACGGCTTTTCGACGTGTTATCGTCATTCAATGCCAAAAAGTCGGATTTGACTTTGGTAATGAATTACTCGGGAAATAATGGTCGTTCAGAAAATGTAGGGAGGGTTTTGAAAACTGCAAAGTATCCTTCACAAGTCATAGTTATTGATTATTTATTTAAAAAAAAATCCGTGCGAGAACGTTGATTGAAAACGAGGTAAAAATTGCGGATTTACGGATATTCGCTTAACTTGGCATAATTTTGCAAATAATGGATAGACTAAGGATGTTGACTGTGATTTTTCAACCTCAAAGTATCCCAAAGAAACCCTGAAAATTTCAAAGCTATGGGGCCGTCCATGAATTACGTCATTTTAAAATAGGGGGGGGGGGGGGTCTAGTCATTGGATGACGGTAACGATAATTACATAATGACCATAGGAAGGATAGGATGATTTCGGAGGGGGGGGGGGGGGGGGGCAAAAATCAGCAAAAATCGATGACGTAATATATGGACGGCCCCTATACAATTTTGTTTTCTCATTGTGTTTGGAATGATCGAATTTGTCGTTTTCGCTGAAAATCAATTTCAGGTTGCATTTTTTAAGTTTTATTCATTTTTTGAGGATGCAAATGTGTTTTCGTGAATTTTGTATATATTTCCAAAATCCTGTATTACCGACAGCGTATGGGTGTTACATTTAAGAATTATTTTGATTTTTTTGTTTCACACAATTACAGCGCGACGCAACTCCAGCAGTGCGGAAACTTTTTGAGCGACTTCCCCTGAACATCGATAAACGCGACTGGCAATTTGCATTAAAAAAAATGAAATATTTTTGCGTACTTAAAATATCAAATAAAAACACAAAAAGTTACAAATTTCCATGAGTATTCTTTTCATGAAAAAAAAACTCTAATTTTTTTATCTTTTTTGGTCTTCCCCCCTTCAGCGAATCTTAGATTTACGATAACATTTTTGCTTATATTAACTCTGTATTTGAATTTGCTTCTTTATTTTATTTTCTATCGCATGCCATCTTATATTGTTTATTTCTGTTTCATATCGAATCGTTATTTCTCTAATTTCTGTTCCTTTTTGTTCTATATCAAATTTTCGTTTCTTTAAGGAGGGACACCATTGCGACGGGTAAAAAATTGATTTTTTTTTGCCTTTTCTCAGAGTATACATATTTAAGAAAATATGAACAAATTTCAAGTTGAAATATTGAAAATTGACCAAGTTACAGACGATTTAGTAAGCGCAGGTAGCAGAACGATTTACGTATACTAAATATTTCCATTGCATTCTTCTCGAAACGTCGTTTCTTGACCTGGCGGGAATCATAATTCTAGATATTATTGTCAGATTTTCAATTTAAAAAAACAATATTTTCGTAATTGCAGTGGCTAATGCTGTACGTAAAAAATGTAAAATTACACTTTTTCTTAACACCCGCCACTGTGTGTAATATTTTTTTCAAAGAACAGCTACGTACGACGAGATGTACATTTAGACAGATTACAAAACTTTTTTTTTTATATCTACCGTTGTCAAGTCCGACCGATGAGCCACATTTTTTATAGAGACTCTATTATACCTCACTAACGTTGTTCATTTGAATATTTTCTTAAGAAAAATCTACACGAATATAAGTTCAACGTAATTTTTTTCAAATGCCAAATACGTGGGTCATTTGACAAGTACCTAGCCTCACCGCTAGATGGTGCCACTATTGCAAGAGAAATACACTATAGTGTAGTACCGTCTTGTAGACGGCGACTGACAAAATTTTAGCCGGATCAGACTTGTAGTTCTCTTTTGAGAGCGTGTGAAAGCAAGTGTGTCCGTTGATTTTTGAAAGAATGGAGAAAGAACAATATCGGTCGGTGATTCGATTCTTGTTTTTGGAAGGGAAATCGCGCAGTGAAATTAAAGAACGCTTGGATGCAGTGTATGGGGATGCTTCTCCTTCGATGGCGACCGTTAAATTTTGGTATAACGAGTTTCAACGTGGTCGTACGTCGGTTTTTGATGATCCACGCCCAGGTGCTCCAAAAACAGCCACTACGGAGGAGAACGTGACAAAAATACACGATATCGTTTTGTCAGACCGCCGATTAAAGGTGCACGAGATAGCTGTGATAGTAGGCATCTCAGAAGAACGCGTGTGGCATATCCTACATGAGACTTTGGGCATGAGGAAGCTGTCGGCAAGGTGGGTGCCGCGTTTGCTGACTGCAGACAACAAGCGCATTCGTGTGACCACTTCAGAGCAGTGTTTGGAGCTGTTTAATCGCAATCCAAAAGAGTTTTTGCGTCGTTACGTGACCGTCGACGAAACATGGATTCACTGGTATACTCCAGAGACCAAGGAGCAGTCAAAACAGTGGACCTTACCCGGTGAACCTGCTCCAAAGAAGGCGAAGACGGTCCTGTCGGCTGGAAAGGTGATGGCCACTGTTTTCTGGGATTCTCAAGGTGTGATTTTTATTGACTACCTGGAGAAGGGCAAGACGGTCACGGGACAGTACTACGCCGAACTATTGAGCCGATTTAACGCCGTGTTAAAAGAAAAACGGCCCCATTTGTCGAGAAAGAAAGTGCTTTTCCACCATGATAATGCACCTGCTCACACCTCCGCGCTCGCCACGGCTAAATTGGTCGAATTACGCTATGAACTGCTGCCCCATCCACCGTATTCTCCAGATTTGGCTCCGTGCGACTATTTTTTGTTTCCGAATCTAAAAAATTCACTCGCCGGGAAGAAATTCCACTCCAATAACGAAATAATTGCCGCCACGGAGGCCTATTTTGCAGACCAAGAGATAACATTTTTTTCAACGGGGTTAAAAAAATTGGAACACCGCTGGGCCAAGTGTATTCAACTAAAAGGAGACTACATTGAAAAATAAATTTTATTTTTAGCAAAATTTTGGTGTTTTCATTTGTAGGCTAGGTACTTATCAAATGACCCACGTAAATGATCTAGTAGACAAAAAAAATCGAAAAACGACCCTTTTTCGGCCCGTCACAGAGGTGCCCTCCTTTAATTCCCGTTGACACTTTTTTTTATTTTATCTGTACCTTCATTTTTGCCCAATAGTTCACTAGACAATGTTTAACATTATCAATCAATCCCCCCCCCCTCTCTCGCTCCCGCTCCAGCTTCGTTCTAATTCTCGAGATCCATTCCTTCTCCCTTCGTTCTACCCTTCAATCTAGGGTAAAAGGGATCACCAAAACCTAACCTTCCTCTTTCACAATCTTAAATCTTTTTTCATTCTCTAATTCACATCTACCAATGAATTTCAAGGCCCGACAAATAATCGCAAAAAGTTGATATCGTCAGTGGCAGTGACGAGGAATCAATGTCGAACGCTCCTACAGATTTCACACGTCATAATGTGCAATGTCGTTTGATGAAGTGACGTCGATTCTGCATTTTGTATTTGACGGACCGGACTCATTTACTGTCAATGGCAATAATTGCCGATCCCTACTCAATTACCAGCAGACAATTATTATACTCGTACAGTAATATATATATATATATATATATATATATATATATATATGTAAATATAATAGAGGCAGGCGAAACCAAGCAAGAGAAACAGCTTCGAGTTTAAACTAGACCCAACATACATATATACCCATTACCGTATGTAGTAACACGGGTTTCGATTCGAACGCGCGTGGCCGTACAACTCGAAGCTCGTCGTTGACCCCATGATTAATGAATTTAGGTTGCTCGCTCGACAATCCTCGTACCTCTAACTCTTCGTACACGTATAAACTCCCATACGAATTTAGTGCACGATCGTACATATCCTGTGAGCTTATACGCATATATACATATATATGTATATATATGAATATATACATATATATATATATATGTGTGAGTGTGTGTGTGTGTGTGTGTGTGTGTGTGTGTGTGTGTGTGTGTGTGTGTGTGTGTGTGTGTGTGTGTGTGTGTGTGTGTGTGTGTGTGTGTGTGTGTGTGTGTGTGTGTGTGTGTGTGTGTGTGTGTGTGTGTGTGTGTGTGTGTGTGTGTGTGTGTGTGTGTGTGTGTGTGTGTGTGTGTGTGTGTACACATATGCACAATGAGCGTACAAACATTGGGATATCTGTTAACCACGTGCTCGCTCGCAGCTCGAGCAAAATTACAGTTTTTTTTGCGGTGTGATGTACCTGTCGTAGTTTGTTCGGGTTCATTTGGTGCAATTTACATACGTGAGGGTATCTCTTCTTTGTCATTTCAATTGTAATCAGCAAGCTCATAATTAATGTCAATCGAAATTTTGTAACGCCGTTCTCAATTTTCATCTCGAATTTTGGACAAGGGAGAGAGACTACAGTGAAATTTTGCTCGATAAAAAGAAATCTAGGTGCGGAATTTGGGGAAGTGGTTGCTTATTGCTTTACCTCAATTTTTCGAGGGTCCCAAACGGGTGGGGCTCGGAAATTCGAACGATCGATATGCAGAAGGATCGAAATTTCGAAGTCAATAATTGCGAGCGTTCCAATATAGATAGATCAATCTTATGATAGTCTGTAAAATAGTCAATCGAAATTGTGAATACAAAAATCTCGAAGTTGATTTATAGCAAAAATAAACATCAGATTTAACAAAATAATGAGAGATATAATATCGATTCGCCTGTATATATACACCAAACAATTCGAGCCGTCGAATCGTCGAATTGGAAATATTACAACAGTTTACAATTTCGAATTCATTAAAGCGGCGGACCAAAAAGTCGATCAGTGAAAATAGCGATGTACCAAAATGGCGAACGCTCCGGATAGCGAAAACTTGGGATCGAGCAATACTACTTGCGCTTCAGAATGAAGATGGCAGATGGCGTTAGTGGTTAGTCGGGTCAGGCAGCCATGTCATGTTCGCCATTTCGGACCATCGATCACTTGCGTTTCTAAGATCTACACATTCGAAGTTTGTAGTTTCGATATATGGCTTTTTGCTATAGACGGTATTACGAATATTAGATACTCACTTTTTTCTATTTCGGAGTTATGAACGTTGTAGATCGTTCGAATCTGTATTTGTATGACTCAAACTGCAGACTATCTGAATATATCTTCTCGAATAAATGAACTCTCGAATAAATAAGCCTTTGGTGTAAGAGTTATTCGATTTCGTAATCGGTCAAAGGATAAAATTTCGAATAATTTAACCTTTGTTATTTCAAAAGTTCATAATTCTGACGTTTCGAAATCTTTGTCGTTCTATATTTGGTCATTCGACATTTCGACCCCCACACTCCCAAACTTTGTATAGTATTCTGCACGGTGTTCTTAGGGGACTCTGTCCCAAAGCAGACAATAAACGAACATCTCTCTCTCTGTCTGTCTCTCTCTAAATTACTCTTGGGGTGAAGTAAATAGTCTTGGAGTAATTAGGTAAATTAGTCTTAGGTTTTATTTATTTATTTATTTATTGTTATCAATAACTGATCACTCATTACGATTTTATTTATTGATGATTATTTTACCAATACATTATTATTTTATTGCTTATTATTATTCTCATTAATATTACACAATTGAGGATGATAGTAGTCATAGTTCGTACGGTTAGTTAGGTAATTGTTGCAGTAATTAGGTGATGCAATAAAACCTGATACGAATTCACCTAGTTCATAAACAATCAACTAGGTATATTCGTATCAGGTTTTGTTTATTTATTTATTGTTATTATTTTTAATTGATAATTGAGTAATATTGTTAATTGATAAATACATTATTATTTCATTTATTTGTTATCATTTTATCTTTCCATGATTATTCCATTTCTTATTCCTATTATTATAGTTCACCTATTATTATCATTGAGACTTATAGTTCTTTCGTTTAGGATTATTGTTGAAATATTTCAATGTTCGTTCTATCAGTGTCTATGCACGTTGTACGTCTACGGACGGTACTCTTGGATAGCAAGCAGCGAAAAGTACGAAATAAATAACATTCTCTCTCCTTCTCATCCACCCTCTTTCTCCGCAAGAGAAACCAAGTCAAGCAGTATACTTGCTCGGTAGGATGTTTTTTTTTTTATTTTGTAAAGTTACGAGCAAGGCAATGCGCGCATTGTGCACGTTTCCGCATTTGCACTTTTTTTAGCTCCTCGACTGACTTTGGGGATGAAGCACGAGTGCCGCATGCAAATTCGCCCATTGAGTCCTTCACACCCCGTCTTGACCGAGTTTCCAGAGTCAAAGGTTTCTTCTCTCTCTCTCTCTCTCTCTCTCTCTCTCTTTCTCTCTCTCTCTCTCTCTCTCTCTCTCTCTCTCTCTCTCTCTCTCTCTCTCTCTCTCTCTCTCTCTCTCTCTCTCTCTCTCTCTCTCTTCATCTCCCTTTGCTTTGCGAGGCACCGACACACGCACGACATCGGGAAAGCGGTGGTGAAATTACAGAGGCCATCGAAGCAGCGCTGAGCTAGAGCTGTTCTCGCCTAATATCCCACGGGTACATACACGAGCCGTAACCGATCTCCGTGGTTCGCCCAGGCTCCTCTCTCCCGACATGAATAATTTTGCCGACCTTCGCTAATCCCACAAGACTCGAATCAGTCCCTTCCCCCTTGCTGCCCCTCTATCAGCATCAGGAGTCCACTGACTCGGAGCCTCGTTCGATCCTCTTAAGACGACGTTTATCGCCGCGATCTAAAGCTGTGAGGAGGTTCGAAAAAAAATTACGCGGTACGTGCGCGCTCGATTCTACGGCAAAACCAGACGAATTTACGACACGTACTGACATCCGGTGAACCCGCTGGAAATTATGGAGTTTGAGTTTCACTCGTCGATCCGTCGCTTGATAAACGCGAGTAATGAAATTTTGCCTGATCGCCGCTCGTACGTGCTTCATATGCACGTCGGAAAATTATTGCGGTGAGAACGGGTCCGAATTAAAGTTCGTCGAATTATTGATTTTTTTTTGTTTTTTTTTTAAATAAATTTGCAGCAGTGTAAATCTCGTCGTGCAAATCCGGACGTACAGTCCCGGGCAGAAATTGTCGTAGGGATCCAATTGGATTCAGATACTCGTCGCTGAAATTCCTGACGGGGATCCAATGGGTCGTCGCATTGGATCCATGTACTAAATTGGCACGCTCGTACATTGGATTTCAATGGGGAATCCCGATTAGTATCCAATGTTAGAGCATGACAATTTAGTATATTGATTTTAGCTCGTACATTGAATTCCAATCGGGATTCCCCATTGGAATCCAATTGGATTCCCATACTTGTCGCTATACTTACTGATGGGACGTTTTTCTAGGGGCGTGACGTTTCTGTATGTGGATCCAATGCGATGATCCATTGGATCTATACGGGATTTACGATGGGAATAAAATGTAGGAATTCAATTTGAATCCTTAACGATTCCCACATTATCGAACAGAATCCGATACGATTCTCGATCGATCCCATCGCTTTTTGCTCGGTGAATTTTCTACACAAAATATATAGATCTACTGAATGAGTGGATCTTAGGGGAGGAAACAACTTTGACGGGCTGAAAAAGGGGTAGATTGCTCCGATTTTTAAAAATCTAGATCATTTTTTGGAATTTGAAAAAGATATGGTATTAAGCATATATTAAACCTATGTCGTGTGAATTTAAAAAAAAAATCAAAAATTAACCACGTTGTCGAGGTATAATCGAGTCTCTGTAGCAAAAATGTGGTCTGACGGCAGGATCGATACCTTGACAATGGTTGGCCTGAGAAATAAAAATGATTTATAATCTCTATAAATGCAGTTCTCGTTGTACCTAGCCATTTTTTCAAATAAACAAATTATTCACACAATGGCGGGTGTTAAAAAAGTGCAATTTTGGCGAAATTTTTACTTAGATATATTTGTGGACTTAAAAAACTTTTGTTTTTTTTAAGGGGTTACCCCCACTTGCGATTTTGAAAAAATCGATTTTTTTTATTGCAATTTTTTGAAGTATAAGTATTCGGGCCCATACTTCTGTATGGGCCCGGAATAGATGACTCTATGTAAGTTTACAAAAAAAATATTTTCTTCGTGTAAACTGGAATTGAAACTTTAAACGCGTTTTTCTCAAAATGGCATTTCTGAAGTCGGTGACCAAGATTACTCGAACACTAATGAACCGATCTTCTTGAAATTTTGCAGGCTTAGTTAATACATAAAAATGTAGTCTTTAATCGTTCGATTTTTTTTTCGAAAAAAATGGCCGTTTTATAGCAAAAAAACGGCCGTTTTTTTCGTTAAAATCGAACCATTAACTTTGACTGTCCGCCATTTTGTGAAAAATGAATATTTTTTAAAATCCTTCGATTAAAGACTAGTTTATACTTATATTTGACTAAATCCATCCGCATTTTTTTTTCAGATGATCCACTTCGCCGCAATGTTGGTCACCGCAAACCGTGTATATAAAAACATTATTTCATTGACGGCCATTTGCCACTAAACAATGTGATATTTTTCAATAAAAAAATTACTGAAAGTTCTTCAAGATGTGTTCTTTAAGATGGTATATTGATCGATTAAAAAAGTTTTGTAGTTTTCTTTAAAAAAATTCATGAAAAAGGCCTTTTTTGCGCTACAAGTGGGGGTAACGCCTTAATGGAAAATGGGACAATTATAGCTATAGTTATGATTCCGGCCCGGCCGAGAAATGTAGTTTCGAGAAAAACGCGATTGAAAGATTCAGTATACGTAAATCGTTGTACTACCTGATCTCACTGAATCGTCTATAACTTGGTAAATTTTCAATGTTTTCACTTGAACATTTTCTCACATACTCTTGAATAGTTATACTTTGAGAGAATAAACAGAACGATTTTTTTATCCGATACAGCGAAGACCCCCCCTAAAAAGTATAAATTTTATCGAAAAAAAGTATAAATATCTCAAAGAGGTATATCTTAAAAATCAATTTGAATCATATCACTGGAAATGCACTACAATTATCGTTTGTTATTTACTTTACTTTTGACATAATATCAGTACACACGTACACGCTCACGAGGGGTGCAGGTTATGTTTCGACACGCTGCATTTTTTCTCGTGACTTTTTACATATTTTCGATTCGAGCGTGGTGAGAATGATTAAACGGCTTTCATCGGGGAGCAATGCAGAATCCAATTGAATTCCTATGAGGACTTCCTACGCACGGTGTCCCAAACAAATCCCCATAGAGATGCGGGTGAATCTTGGGGCTCCCCAACGAATGTGTGCACCTGATCACGAAAGGACGGTTTTTGTTGGGAGATCCAACGAATTCCGGTTGAAAATTTAAAAAAAAAAAATTATCAAATACGTCAATTGAGAAATAGCGCGGAATCCACTTGGATTCCAATGTGAACTTCCTACGTCCACGGTAGATTTTAGTGGCACCTGAAAAGGCTTGGGTAAATACAAGTGATTAAGGAGTCTTCTCACTTTTGATGCTCAAAAAGGGCTATTTTCATAAATTTTTTCGATAGGTTTATATTATAGATATTGATATAAAAGTTGTTACACTTAAGAAATACACTTTCAAAATACATACAAAAATTATTTATTCATTTATTTAAGTCACTATTTATGGACGAAAATCGTAGTTAAAAAAATGGTAGGTCTACGCTGTTGTTGAAATATCGGAGATTGGTCATCCGAAACAAAAAATCAAACGGTTTTAGATCCAGTATGTTAATGGCTATAGCGCATATCATACAAAAATTTTATATATGCTATAATTGATTGATAATTTGATATAAATTTGATATATGCAAAAATAACAAAATGGCGGACATTTTTCGAAAAAACAAAAAAAACGTGTCTTTTTCACCGTTTTTGGCAACAAAAAAATAGTAAATATCAAAATTTAAAAAATCCTTGATATGCGCCATGGCTATAGTTGTAAAGAATATGCGGTTTAAATTTCATAGGTATCGGTTCACTAGTTTCGAAGATTTCATCAATAAGCCGTCGAAAAACGTTGTTCCGACAAAAACGCGTTTAAAATTTGTTTGGGTTACCCAAAAATATAACAAATTTTTTAAATGTATTTCAAAGGTGTATTTATTAAGTGTAACAACTTTTGTATCAATATCTATAATATAAACCTATCAAAAAAATGCATGAAAATAGCCTTTTTTAGCGTGTTAAGTGCGAAGACTCCTTAACATAGGAGGGGCGGCACAAAGTCAAGTGTCCTATACTCAAGAAAAGTATAAGCCAGGCACTGCCTATCAAAACCCTATAGGGATGTGATAGAATCTGGGGACTGCTCAAAAAAATTCTCCAATTTTGCACCGGGAGGAACGTGCTTAAAAGCTCACCCCGGTCGACGTTTCTGAAACACTTCCGAGCGAGTTCAAATGATGAATCTATATACGAACAAGAATCGGAGAGTCCTCGAGTTTCGCCTTGTCTTCAAGATTCGCCAGCGTCATACTCACCTGCAATCAAAAAAACAGAATGGCAAATGTAATGGACAATTGTTGGAAGCGTTGGAAGGGTGAGTTGCGGAGGAAGGAATCGGGGTCCCGGAAATTGTGGCAACGTGCACATTATTCGATAAATAATTAATGGACTGGACTGGCTCGGTAGGACTTGGGCGACTCGTCTTCCAGCCAGACGCGTCGGGGATCGATACTTTTGAAAGCCCCAAGACGAAGGCGTTGGAATACGCGTAAATTATTCGCGAACCAGGTGTCCAAATGATAGACACGTCGAGAGAGAGAGAGAGAGAGAGAGAGAGAGAGGGCTGGGGTAAAACGTTCGGGTGAAAGGCAACGGGGGTGGAGAGCTGTAGAGAGAAGTGCTGTCGTTCGGTTGTTACCCTCGAGCCACTAGAACGAGGATACAAAGGCAGAAACGCGTTACTCGCAATTTCCTCTCTCTTCCTCTCTTTCTCTTTTCTACACCCGCACAATGGAGAGCCCTCTTTCGGAACCCTGCTTTTCTTCGCCACCGATAACGTCAGCTGTACACCTTCGCACGTAGATTATCTCTATCGAAGACCCGCGTAGATCCCAGCGAAATAATATCGGGCAAAAAAGACTCTCGATAATGCTGATAAAAAAACACATACTTGTGACATAGAGACTTCCTGGCAAGAGATTGTCAAGATTTTCTTAACGGGAGATATACACCTAGATGGTCGAGGTCGAGGATTTAGAAGCTGTGAACATTCCGTCGATCGTAGAAGACCTACACTGTGGGCCTGGTATCGATGATTCCATGTAAGTTGACAAATTTTATGATTTATTCATTCCCAAATTTTCAAACGCGTTTTTCTCAAAACCACGTTTTTCAAACCGGTACCCAGAATTTCTCGAAAACCAATGAACCGATTGCCTTGAGGTTTTTTGTGGTTATTATATACACCATTATCTAGTACTTGTCATAGGATATTTTTTCCGTTACTTAGTTTTTGTTTTATAGGCAAAATAATAACTAATCTTCGGCCCAAAAATCACTATTTATGTTCAAACGTCCGCCATTTTGTCATAAATCGATATTTTTAAAATCGGCTATGACAAGTACTAGATTATAGTATCTAATTCAATAATCTTTTTGGTTTTTTTTTCAGATGGTTTTTGAAGAAACGCCAGTGGGTACCGTATACGCAGATTTTTTTACGACGCTCCAAGGATCATACAATATCCTTGTATTTTTTTGATATTTTTATATAAAGAAAATTAAACATATTTTTGAATGTGTATACTTTTAGATAATTAAAACCCCAATCCGAAAGTTCAAAAAGTTTTCCTTGAAAAAATTCACAAAAATGACCTTTTTCCGGCTCCCAGGTGTATGTCTCCCCTTAAGGCCTTAGGCCACTCTAGAGGCCGAAAAATAGGC
Organism: Ophion slaviceki; assembly: GCA_944452715.1. Lineage (NCBI taxonomy): Eukaryota > Metazoa > Arthropoda > Insecta > Hymenoptera > Ichneumonidae > Ophion > Ophion slaviceki. The sequence continues at coordinate 2,615,645 of OX101787.1, forward strand.
TTTTTGGGTTTTTTTCGCAGAAAAACCACAAAATAAATCGAGATTAAACAAAAAGGGTGTTTATCATACATATCAGACTGTATACAATAATTTTTTTGAAGCGATTTATTTCCAAGTGGCGGCTATGCAGCGTTTATGTAAAAACTGCATTTTTTAAGTTGGCCGGAAACATAACTTAGACAATTTTCAACCGATTCACTTGAAATGTTGAATATATCTTGAAAAATACATTGTCTATGGAAGTACGTAGGATTTTTTTTATATTGCATAGTTCATTTGTTATTAACAATTATCTAACGATTTTTTAGGCAAGTTTTTGGAAAGTGACGAAGCGACATACGTGGCTCCTCCCACTCCCACCACCATGTTTTGTCAAACTTTAAAAAATATTTTGATGTTCAATAAAGACCGCTGAGTCAACATACCAAATATCAACATTCGATATTTAATACTTTTCGTATAAAAAAATAGTAAAAAAACGACCATTTTTATACCCAACAAGGCAGAACCTTCCCTTAAAGACCGATCGACTGTTCGGTAGGTGAGTGTGATACGAGCATCTTCTTGATTACCGTAAAACGGGGCTACCTTGAACTGGTTCTGGAAGTTTTTGTAGGTAACTTTTTTTTAACATCCTAAATTCCAACATTTTTTGCTCCAATAGAATAATGTGTCCTTTGGTGATCAAATGTTTAAAAAAGTCAAGCCCCACCCCCTACAATTTTATATATTAGTATTTTTTAAAGGATCAAGGTAATCCTGAGTTCGGGGCTTCTTTGACAGGGCACTGAAATGCAACTTATGTCAAAGATTAAGGGTTCTTCGACATCATGTTGATAAAAAATGTAATATTTTATGCATTATACATGGAATTAAATGAAAAACAACGATTTTTTACAATCAAATTGTCATCTTTATCAAGAGCGGACACTACTGTGACGGGCCGAAGAAAGGTCGCTTTTACCGATTTTTTTTGTCTACTGGATTATTTATTTGGGATTTGGAAAAAAGATATGTCATTAAGCAGGCATTTAACGTATCACGTGTAAATTTTGATTTTTTCAAATTTATACGAAAATTAAAAAAAAATGGTTTTCTCAGAATCACGTTTTTGACATCGGCACGCAGTAAAACTCGAACAATTTTCGTCCAATTGACTTGTAATTTTAACTGTAGCTTCTTAGGTTGCTTTAACAGTCGATTACAAGCGCGTTTTTAATTAACTGAAAATTGTAAAAAATATATATTGAAAAATATGTATTGATATGAAAATTATGGTCTAAAAATTGAACTTTTTTTCAAACTCGTCTCTATTTTTTTAAATTATTTTTTAATTTCCCCTCGTAGTGACTGCGAAAACTAATGAAATTCACGAAACTAATTCACTCTTAGTTCCAGGATTGAATTTACGATAGTTCTGCTGCGTGCCGTAGAGAGGGTTGGCTGAAAACCAGTAATGCTATAGCGACTCGTGCGCCGCCATGGGTGGGGATCAAAATATCGAAGGACCAAATATAGATCGACAAATATTTCGAAACGACAGAATTATGAACTCTCAAAATAGCGAAGGTTTAATTATTCGAAATTTAATGTTTCGACCGAAAAAAAAATCGAAGGACTATAAAGCGAAGCATCATTTATTCGAGAGCTCATTTATCTGAAAACGTATATTCAGATCGTTTGCAATTTGAGACATACAAATATAGATTCGAACAATCTATAACGTCCATATCTCCGAAACAGAAAAAAGCGAGTATCTAATATTCGTAATACCGCCTATAGCGAAAAGCAATATATCGAGATGCAAAATATCGAAGGTCCGAAATGGCGAATGTCAAAATGGCGAATGCCAAAATGGCCAATGCCAAAATAGCGAACATGGTATGGACGCCGTCCCGGCCGCCCGCTAACGCTATCTGCCACCTTCATTGTGATGCGCAAGTAGCATTGGCTCGATATTTCAAATTTTCGTCATACGGACCACTTGCCTGTTTAACCCATCGCTACTTTGTCTCCGTTTTGCTTGGATAAAATAATTAATATCCTACCTCAAATTCGTCGGCATTTGCGATTATGGTGGATGAACGCGCGGAAGAAATGTCCACATCAGAGTTATTCTCTTCAAAACGAATTTCGTTTTTTAAATCAAATTTTGTCTTTCGTAAAAAATTTCTGTTTGCGAAAATTTTTCATTTTAGCACAAATGTTCTCTTTGACGCAATTGTCTCTTCGATACAATTTTTCGTTTCGATATAGTTGTCTCTTCGAAGCAATTTTTCCTTTCGATACAGTTGTCTTTTCGATACAATTTTTCGTTTCGGTCAAAATTTTCTCTTCGGTGGGAATTTACTTTCTTACCAAATTTTGTCTGGTATAAAATTTGTACCAAAGAGGAAAGTTGTGTTAAAGAGAAAATTTGTACTACACCGAAAATTCCAACCGAAGAATACATTTTGTTGGATGAGAAAATTTATAACGAAGGAACATTTGTGGAGAATTATTTTTTCAGTAGAACCAGTTTGGCTAAAAGAAAATATTTGCACATCTCTCAGCTTCGCTCTGAAGCGCAAGGAATGTACTGCTCGATCACAAATTTTCGCCATCCGGGCCGTTCGAAATTTTGACCCTTCGCTATTTTAACCACTCGACTTTTTGACCGTTCGATTTAATGCTTTCTGTTTTTTGAACCGTCGCTATATTTACAATTCGAAGATTCGTCTTCTCAAATTATTTGGTGTTATTTATATAAGCAAATCGATATTATGTCTCTCGATATTTTTTTAATCGGTTTTTGTTTTTCGCTATATTTCAACTTCGAGATATCCATATTCGGAATTATTATTTACGACTATATAAACCCTCCGAACATTGATCCATCGATATTTCGACTCCCACCCCGCCGCCATTTTGTATTCTTTTGACAAATACATTTTTTTACATACTTCAATTCCTTCAATAAGGTTTTATATACCTTATAAAACCTAAAAGTTCTTTTGACCATGTATTTCATTCCTTTCTTAGAAAAAAAAATCCAAAGATAACGGTCGAAAATGGGCAGTTACAGTAGTGCCGCCCTTATTAAAACATTTTACATGAAAGTATCAAGTACCTGGGGTACTATTATAGGCACTTAATCAGTCTTATAATTATCATTGAGATCAAAATCAAGTTGAGCAACATTACAATCAACTTTAGCATCCTTATAATCAACTTGAACAACAAATTGTTGTTCAAGTTTATTCTTCGCACCTGCCGCCCGCACACTTATAAACCGTATTTTGGCGCTCTCTCAAACTAGCCCCAAAAACTGTCAAAGTTACCATGAATGTCAAAGTTTTACGGTACAAGATTACTTTATAATTTTCTTTACGCTGTGAGATTTGGAGGATTAAAATGGCATAGGAATAAATAGCGATTACCGAATGTTTCAATGAGAATGATGTGGTCGAGGGATGTGCATGAACTTGGGGTCCAAAAGACGGGGCGATTTTCAGAATTTTTTCTCATGGGAGTTTTGGGATGACGAGGTCGAGATTTTACACACAATTAACACATAGCATTGCGAAGTTTGAGTTTTTTTTCCATTGAAAAATTTCGCCAAACAGTGACGTTATTATTGTTTAAGCAAAGTACCGCCATTGCTGCATGACCAATCGGTGTAGGTGGTTCTGGCAAGTAGGGCGATCCGAAATGGAAAACAAAAAAAATTGCTGTTAGTAAAATTATAAAACTTTCGTACAACCGGACACTTTTTTGAAATTTTGAAAATGCCAAATATTGCAAGCTGTAAAATAAAAAAAGTTCGATTTTCGATGAAAAATAACATTAATCGTTGACAAATGGATAAATGCGTGAAAAAATTATATGGTCATATGATAGAAAATGTATGCTCTGTCCGAATTTACAGTGAATCGGACGAATAGATTTTGAGATACGATCGTTGCATATAACAGTTTCGAGAAAAACGCAAAATAAAAAACGGTACATCAAAGCGGGGCCGCCGTAGCGCAATGGGCGATCTGGCCATTCACAAAAATCGTCATAACTCGGTGACTTTTTCGATTTTGTACAAAATCTCTGTTGCAAATTAACCTTCCGTGGACACACTTATCTCTGGCCATAACTATGATGCAGCGGATCAATTCTGCATCATGCAGGTACTTCATCTACCTGCCTTTAACCACCCTTCGGTCGGTTTTTATTCTAAAAAATCAAGAATACAATTTTAAACCTTATTAGTATGTCCGCATAATTGAACTTCGGAAAATTAAAAATTAACCTGTCGTAAATTTTTTTTGAAAATTGTAAATTTGGCAAAAGTGAGCATTTTAGAATCACCCAGTGTGTAAACGGAAGGACAAGGCTCTAAACTATAAAAAATGCAATAAAAAATAGCTTTTTGGAATTTCAAGCTTGCCTCTTAATGACAGCGAATAATCTACGATTATACCTCACCTAAAAAAGCCTTTTTCCATTACATTCAATTTTTCATCTTCCCGTTTGCTTCCTACTCTGCAAAACGGACAAAATTTTTCGATCAAATACTACATTTTAAATCTAAAAAAAAACCCAAACAAATCAGAAAGATTTATGCAGTATTTTTTAAATATATTTTTCTCTCCGACTTAGAAAACGTACGTTCCATAAAAAAGTGTTTAAAGTTTCAAACGCTCCGAGCGTTCCGACTGGCGTCAATCCAACGGCCTATAGATCCATCAATTTTGATCCTATCACCTTGACATTTTCAGGGGACATTTACAAGATGACGTACTGTCAAAATATATTGGTTTCGAAAAAAGTAATTTTTCGACTTTTACAACTGGACATAACCCCTTAAAGAATCCTCCCGATGTTCACCACTGGTAGGACCTGGTAGGGCAGACCTATGGATGCTTCAGACCATCGGGCTGTAAATTCCCAACAATACACGCGTGTACAAATAGTTTTAAGGTTATCGTACTCTGAACGTTTCTCCGTCCACCTCCAGCCACCCACCCCATCTTACCTTGCCTTCATCCCTCGAAGACACATATCTATATCGGCTGAATAACAAATCGCGGCCGATGGTACATATCCGACCTATTTTGGACGCACATCCACCTATCTCCGATGCACCTGTGCATTTGTAACTTCATACGAAATTATTCCAGTTGGATGCTTCGAATGTCCGGGCAGGGGGCTTCGGTTATTTTGTCAGCGCTCTGTTTCGTGGCCCCTTTCCACAGCGAGAATCACCGTACAATGCGACGAACTCAAGACTTAATCTCATCGATATAGGTGACTCTATCGGGCGCGTAATCGGCAAAGTTGGTCTTGGAAATCCTCGGAATTACGGGGCTACGTCTCCTATCTCTCACCACCGATTTACCCCGATTTCTCTCGCCCTAATCCTCCTCACCCTTATCCTTGCATAGATAAGCGAAGTCAACTGTTTTCCTGCCCGGGGTAATGTCGGGTAATTTCATTAGCCTTCCGATAACTGCGAGTCGACTCGAGACGTTGTCGCACGATTCACGAGAAATTGTGAAAGCTTCGATCGGTTCACCTGCCGCTTGAGGATTTTTTTTTTCGAGTATCACTGGTGAATGCATCGAAATTGCATTTGCAAACTGTAAGAGTTTCCCCTTATCGGTAGTTAACTATCGAAAATTAGCTTGGGGAGCGAACGACGAGGATTTTTGGATTTTTCGAAAAAAAAATTCTGTATTTTTACAAGAGTGAAAAAAAAGTTATTCCGGAACCTGAATTAGAGACAGAGTTACGAGAGACAGGGTTCAAGACAGGCTGGAGAATACTTGAACAGTTTTTAATTTTTCAATGCAAGTTTTTCGGGGCGAAAATAGATTCTCTGCAGTCTGTCGAGACATTTATCTATTTTTTATTTCGATTTTTTTATGAACGTCCCAGGCGCTATACTCGAACAGTTTTTAATTTTTCAGTCCATGTTTTTTTATTCGAAAATGATTCTCTTTAGTCTGTCGAGACATTTTTCTATTTCTTACTTAGAACATTTTTTTATAGAAATTCCAGGCGCCAAATTTGACACAAAAAAGCAGATTCAATTTCGAAATTTAACGACGTGTTTTGTTTTTGAAATTCGAAAATTTCGATCGACTTTAAATATACTATTCCTTTGGCAGAATCTTCTTCGATTTTTTAGAACCATCAACCCCCGGGCCAGTTATCGTTATATCGCAAAAAAATAAACGAATTCAAATAAAACGCAATTAGGTGTCTTATTATCGTGCACACCCTAGGAAAATTTTGACAGCGTCCTTAACAACCCAAATAAACAAAAATAGTTTATTGTTAAATTAGTTGAAAAAAATGTTCACGGAATCGAAGTAGCAATAAATAACGCATGATGAATTATTTTAGGATTTTGACGATAAGACCTGCAAAAAATTGTCAAAAAGTGCCGGTTTTCGACCGGACTAATCTCGGATGTCAGATTGACTACCATTTTTGTTACAGGTTGGCCCAGCGAAGATCCCTTTTTCCTTGCATGTTCTTGCGCTTGCAACTAATTAGCATCAATTTCCATGGAAATCAGGTGCCTCAATATCCGTATGGTGGAACGAGCAAGCTGCACAGCCGGGTCGCGAGTTTTTCCTCGTCCTTTATTGTCAGACTTCCCTGCTCACCCCCAAGCCCTGCAGCTGCATCGCGGAATCCGTGACAGCAAGTGCCCTCGGACCGAGTGCAACTGAGTGCGCGAGTTCGCTTCGTGTATACGTATATTGGATCGCCTAGGTAACTTTTCTTCGCGAGCCACTCGTTGGGAATGGAGGTCAAGTATCTCCGAATGTAAATGGAACGAGAAGATTTAAACGTAACGCGGTATAAAGCCAGCGAGCTCTTCACCCGGAGTTGCCGTGGCATGTCTTTTTCAGGCCGCGGAAATCCTTCGAGCGCCGATTCTCTCTCCGTTTCTCGCCCGCCATCTCTACATTTTCTCAGGGGGAAAAAAGTGGTTAAGCATTTGCCGACGGAAGCTGTACAAGGGTTTGGTCCCGCGTGCTGCTTAAGAAAGTAGCCAACTGTCTCCCTCTCCCTGTCTACTTCTCTTGCCGACTCACTCCGGAAGTTACAAATTGGACTAGCCACACTTGAGGCACCCTCCTGACGATTAAAGATCTTCAAGCGGAGGCCCTTCATCCAGTTTTGGATTAGTTTCTACCTTTTTGTTCGCTCAGTGTTCTTCAGGCTGTACTTATCGGAAGTAGCGCGATTTCCGCCGTTCAGTCATCAACGTTTTGTAGTATTTAGCTTTATGTACTTTTGGCAGAGTGCTGAAAATAAAGCGACACCGAAGAATCGATGTTCTCTTCAACTTCATTTCAACGAACTGCCACCTCTCCAGCCTAGGCAGCTGGCCAGTGATTAGGGACATCAACCACTTAGGTCTCCTAGGAATCATCTCCTCCAAACGATGTCCACAGATTTGCAAGCCATGAAGTGAAGATGAAGTCGTTATCGAAGTCTTAAAAATTCCGCACCGCAAAAAGCAGACATTCTACGAAAATGCCAAAAAACATCAACCACTTAGGTGCCTGAGGAGTCATCTCTTCCAGACGATGTCAACAGATTTGCAAGCCACGAAGTGACGAGGAAAGTCTTACCGAAGTTTTAAAAATGCCGCACCACAAAAAGCAGACATTCCACAAAAATGCCAAAAAACATCAACTACTTAGGTGCCTTAGGAGTCATCTCTTCCAGACGATGTCAACAGTTTTGCAAGCCATGAAGTGAAGAGGAAAGAGGCTGGAAGGTTGGAAGAAACATACCAAAATCTTCGAAGATGCTGCACCATACAGGGCAGGCTTTTCCACAAAAATGCCAAGAAAGAAAGATGGATTGAAGACATCAACCACTTCGGTACCTTAGGAATCATTCTTGTCGAACAATGTTCACAGATTTCCAAGCCATGGAATACCTACAGACAAAAGAATATGGAAGGTTGGAAAAACCTTATCGAAGTCATAAAAAATGCTACATCCCAAAGACCGTGCTTGCGACAAAAGTGGCAATGAGGAACGTCAACCCGAGTGCTCGTTTCCTATCTCATCACTCGTGTGACCTGTTTCTGTGCATGGGTCGCGAGCTCCTTGCGACTGGATAAAAGCCTCCAGTAAGGTTCTTCCTCCTGGTGGCGATACTTCCAAGCAAATGAGGAAGCTAGAGAGGGAGCACATCCTAGAGAGCTGGAGGGCGAACGTCATTAGCCGCGGTCGAGACGCCTTCGCTGTTTACACTCCAAATACGAGAGCGTGCCATTTGCATCGCTTTGCATAACCGATGTTTTTAAAATGAAGCGTTCCCCGGGAAACGCGCTGCAAGAACTCGTGAATCCGGATCGCGGCTTCGGAGGGGACCCGAGCAAGAACGACACTAAACGAGAAGCGGTGTACACGAGAGAAAGAGATTCCGGAGTGAAGCCGTTGGCGAAAATACGAGGATGAAGGAACCGGAACACCGCCTCTCGTTCCCGAGTAGACTCTTCTCGTTATCAAGCTGTTTACAGGGAATGATTATTGTTTACTCGAGACGGGGGTGGAACGAGTGAGAGAAGAGAAGGGGAGACGACGAGAGAGGGAGAGAGAATCAGGCCTGAAAGTGGGAATCGAATGCTAGTGACGCTACCAGCCAAGGATCTCCAAAGCAGTGAAGGAACAGATCCATGCCAACAGGGGGCTCGGACGTATCCTTGCGAAAGATCAACATCCAACTGGCGGAGTTTTTGGTTAATCCTGGAAAACCATATTGAGAGAACTTGATGGGCGACCTGAGGGTCGCCCACCCCCTGACAGGACAATGTGGATGTTGATTATGTAGCGAATCCATCTTAGGCATTATTTCCTGGAAAATCTTAGAATTTCTTGATCATTCCTTTTCGTATATGGAAAAAGTGCGGCGTTTCGTTTGCACTTGACAAATTTTACCTCGCCTGCCAACTCTACCCTCATCTAGTTCCCCATGCGAGTGGGAATCAAGAGCGAATGGAAATAGTGACAAGGCAGCAGACTGTGAAGGACCTGTACAAAAGGAGGCGAAAATATCGTACAGCTAGGACAGACAGCACGGAATGAGACGATGGATGACAAAAACTACCACCGGGGATGAACTGCCAGGAGGAGAAGCGAGAAGGATAAACGTCGGATCGAGTACAGGACCTGATAGCTCGCGGTCGCGTAGGGGGTGAGTTCGTACTGTGGCCGAGGCCACGACGGTGGCTGCGGTAAGCGGAGAACCGTGTCGCGGATAAAGTGGTACCCGTCACTGTCTGTCAACATCTCTGTGTACCTATATCTTCTTATTTCCACTATATTCGCCCTATGCGATCGCGGCAGCTCCATTTCGTTTTCCCTACCGACAGCTGGTACATGCGATATTCGTCCCTGTCGCTTCCCTTTTTTAGGGTTCCCCATCTCGCCAATGGGGCAAATGGCTTCTTGAAATTTTCCATGCAAACGATCATTCCCTTTTCACCGTAAAAAAATTCCGAGGCTGGTCACCCTATCGTGTTACCAGAGAAAGCTTCCCCAGTCAAGACTCAGGACGGAAAGGGTTTCATTGATGCTTCGATTTGACCTCAAGCAAGTCAAGTCTTCCCTGCTGTTATTCCATTGTCCGGTGCTAACTTTGCATACGATACACCACGATACCGGAGGAAGAAATCATACTTCCTGATGAGATTGCCCAGCAAACACCAAAGTCCACTTACTCGAGCCGAACTTATCCGGGAATCAAGGTACACTCCATTGCCGCGGAGGATGCGGAACGAGGGGAGAGGTCACGGATTATGTGTACAACCTGGCAAAACCGCTGATTCAAAAACTTTCAGGCAACTCGTACTTTTCTCCACAATGTATACGGATAGATATGCATATACGAAGAGGGCGATCATCCTCCACTGCTTTCCCGTATCCTCTGGCGTTCTCTCCTGCACCACCGAGCCTGATCGTCGCTATAGCTGTAGGGGATGTTGCCAACCCCTCACAAGCAATAATGTTTTTCTATTTAGGGAAAGCTCTCTCTCCGGGAGGATAAAAACGCGAGGAGAGTCTTGCCGAGCGAGAAGTCCGACGGGAAGCGAGGGATGCTACACCCACCCGAGCCCCATCCTTATACCCGATAGGTAGATTGGTGTTTCATACTTTATAAAGCGCGAACAACCCTTCGTTCCACTTGTACAACTTTTCTTTTTACTCGGAACAACTGATTGAAAATTTTCTTTGCTGGCTATTAAAAAGTTGAACTGACGGGGCGAGCGGGGAAGGTGGAAGAAAATAGCTTGATAGATCGAGGAACTTTCCCGCTTAAATTAAGGAATAATGACTCGGCGAATATTTTACACGTGATTCGAGTAGATGAAGAATGTACGCGAGATTCCGCTTCCCACCGAGAGAGCGGCGTTTGGCCTGAAGAAACTGCAAACTGCTGGAAATATCCTGTTGGACAAAGAAAGAAAGAGAGGAAGAAAAGAAGGTGCAATGAAATTGCGATTAGCAGTGGTATAAGCGCGGAAACGCTGCGTTCTTTCGGTTCTCAAGAAAGATTTGTCGTTCCACCGAGACAAGCGACGACAGGGAAGCGACTGAAGTGCCAAGCGTAATCCCAACAGAAGATCCAACTTCACGGTAGTTCATCGAGAAACGAGACTGCAATTGACTTGGTAAGTAGCTGAGCTTCGGCGGGCGAATGAACCTCGAAAGCTGCGATGAAAAGGGTTGAACAAGACGACGCGAGCTTGCTGTCAATCTTTTGTCAATGAACTTCCGAAGAAACGCTTCCACCGACGTGTAGAGGCAATCTCATCTGACGGAAGTTGGGAAATGTGGGATGTGAATTGAGACAAGCTTTTGGTGTCGTCGCGAGTGACGAAACAAGTTTGTTGACATCGAGCACTGGTTTTCACTTGCGCCTCCACCCTTCTGTCACCTAGGGCGGAAAACAATTGCGCCGCCGGCAATCCTTTGACGCTCCTTCTCGGCTTTATCTCGAATCTTCATTTCGTTGCGCCTGGCGTAGCCGGTATACAAATTTTCTGTCTCGTGTTCAAAGCGGTAAAAACCATTCGCGAAACTCGGTCTCAAAGACAACGCGTTTCAGATTGGCTTGTAAGACATCGCCGAATTCGACAGGATGCAGTGAACTGTAGGTTAGACGAAATGGAAAACTTGTCAACCGCCAGAATCGAAAGACTGTCGATGGTTCCAGGTCAGGGATAAAAATGCCAACTAATTCGACATTAAAAGGATTCAGCGGTAGAAATGGGGCATGATGGATGGGGAGCTGCGGATGATAGGGGTGTTCGGCTTTGCCATTGAATTCCGGAGGGTGGCAAACAGTTGCACTATTGAATACCAATGAGAAACACATCGGCGCCTCGTGGCTCGCTTCTCTTCGCCCAGACGCTCGGAACAGCGTCGGAGAACGTGGTTTTGCGTTCGCCAACTTATGCATACCATTCGCCACTTGGTCATGAATGCAAAACGTCTCTTCATCTGTTTGCAGAGAGTACAAACGCCTATTCATCTTTGCCCCAATGAGTTCTTAGTCGACGCTCGGCCGCTAACTTTTGGCCGTAGGTGCTTTTGTTCTTTTCCTTTTTCATTCAATTGGAAGCTGTGATCAACGCCATCTGTTCATAGCAAAATCTGTCTAGACCCTAAGACAACGCAATTTTCCATTCAGTGAGATTTCGTTAATACAACATGTCTGATGACCTTTCGGGATTCTGACAGCCGACCGTTTTTGAGGTGTTTTCAGCTGTTAGAGTTTGGGCTTTTCCGATGTGCAAATTTCGCGAGACAGATGAATAAAGGCACCTTACAGGAATTCACCGAGTACCGCCAACTGGAAAGGAGAACAACGATGTATAAGCCCATGACGAGGAATAAACTCAATCCCATAGTGGATTTATCTATCTCCCGAAATACGAGCAGTAGTTTCGCCCATAAGTTCGCAGGGAGTTTTTCGTATCTTCAAGATGTACGAGTAAATGAATAAACATGGAAATTTGTATGCAAATTGTTCGGAAGATCATGTTGGCAAGGAACTCGTTGGGAGACTGCGGCAATCCTTTTCCAAGGTATGAGTCGAGTGCCTACTTTCGGATGAACTGGCATATTGTGGATGATTTTTTTAAGAAAGAATAATTTCTCGTTACCAAGCACAATCCAAAAGTAAACAAATTTGTGGATATTCGGGTATTTGGAGTCGTTAGGGTTAAAATTGTTTTGGTTTGTTTGTCCATTCATTTATTTGGGTTGAAATTGTCTGGGATTATTTGGGTTACAATTGTTCGGCTTGGAATTGTCTGAGTTTGGTAGGGTTGGAATTTTTTGGGTGTGTAAGAGTTGGAATTGTTTAGGTTTGTTTGGGGTGGAATTGTTTGGCGTTATTTGTCTATATGAATCAGAGATGTGTGCGGCCGTGTAGATGACAAGATGGTCTTTGAGGATTCGGCTTCGATCCGGCCAGTCAAGGTTATTCCAAAGTCAGCAATGGAAATAGAGGATGTTTTTACGTTTCGGCCCGCTAGTTCGGGTCCTCTTCAGAAATTTTATTTTTCTGTATACAATATGATACACATTTTTTTACAATAATGTTTGAAAAAGGTATAAATATGAGCGTTTTTGGTCATAATTCAGTTATATAAGTCTTAAGTCATATAAGTTTTAAGTCATTTTGTATTATAATTCTGTTAGTTCCGTTTTGGTTATAATTATGTTAATGTAATGTGAATAATTTCGTCTATTGCGTAATTTATTATTTTTGGTTTGTGAGCATTTGAAATATATGATGTGTGATATAAAGTGTTATTCAATTATGGAATAATAAAGAGATGAAATGTAAGAAATGACTAACCTCGATGTTGTTGATATTTCAAATTTTTGCTGATATTAGGCAGGTTGTTTCGAAGACCATTATTTATGGGTGTAAATAATGTTAGGTGAGAAAATCCTCAATCAATAGAGATGTTATCGTTTATCGGCGATTTTTCATGTCTGTAACGGATAATTAATTATAAAGCGAACAAAAAAAAGGAAAAAAAATTGTGTTTTGTTGAAAGATTTTTTTTTTTTCTAAAGACTATGATAGTTACCTATTGAGCTAGTTTTTAAAACTTTGTTTTCCCTTCCAAGATGAGTAAAAACTCGAAATTTACAATCTTTATCCCTACATGTTGAGTTGTGTGGTCAACGAAGGTTCGAGAGAAACTGAGAGGTGTGTTTATTGTCTGAAGCTTATTCGAGTCTCTGTACGGTGAATCGGGGGAGAAAGATCATTTAGGCAGTGACGTGTCAAGGAAAATAAAATAGATGTGTCAAGATAGGAATATTTAAGATTAGTGATAGTGTCTTAAAAAATTTAGTTTATCGTGTCAGTGTATTATATTAGTTTATAGTGTCAATAATTTTAAAATTGTTATGTGAGGTGAATACTGTAAAATGTTTTAATAATTATATCATAGAGTTGTAAATTGAGCTTAGTTTTTGTATGTCAGTTCTAAAATTTATAGCGTTGGAGTGTGCCTTAATTTGGATCATTTCTAGGATTAGTCTTTTTTAAAGCCAGTTCTCATTGTTTAGAATTTTTACGTTGTCAAGTTGAAAATCGTGTTTTTGTTCTATTGCATGTTGTGCTAAAGCTGTGTGTATTGTGGTGGTGTGTTTTATGCTATTTTTGTGTTCTTTAATTCTGGTTTCAAGGTATCTTTTGGTTTGACCAATGTATGTGGCGTTGCAGTCTTTACAGTCGATTTGGTAAACTAAGTTTGATTTTCGGTTGTTGTTTATTTTGTCTTTGGTGGAGCCAATGATTGATGAAATGTTGTGTTTGTTGTTTGTGACTAATGTTATGTTGTACTGTCGGAGGAGATGAATTAGTTGGTGATGTATGCTTTTGGTGTAGGGAAGGTTTATTAATCTGGAAGAATCAAAATTGTTGTTGTTGGTTTTTTTATTGTTGATTATGGAGAGCCGATGTTTTATTATTTTTTCTGTGAAAGTGATTGGATAGCAATTTTTTGTCATTGTGTTACTGATGAGTTTTAGATTTTCATTGTGAAATGACGGATGAGATAGTTTCATTGCTCTGTCAACTAGCATGTAGATTATGGCTTTTTTTGAGAGAGTGGGTGGTGTGAGAAGAAATTTATGAATCTGCCTGACCAGGTTGGTTTTCTGTACCAATTAGTGATAATTGGGGGGTTGGCATTGTTTGTTCTTGTGCCAATTGGCATTCCTTCGGTTTGTTTGGGTTGAAAGAAAAAATTTATGTTTCCCAATACGTTTCGGAGCTTTTCATATTCGGATGTTCGAAAACAAATTCGCAAAGTGAAATGTACGGATTCGCGACCCTCGAAGGTGGAACGGCGGCGTAGGATCTCGTGCGAATGGAAAAGCCAGTGATCGACGTGCAATGAAAGAGAACGCTAATTACCAAGGGTGTACCGACAGTGGCAGACCCTATAGGCATGTTGCGTATTCGCCGTCGTCGCTTTCGAGTGTCGCGCCAGCCCTGTGTTACGGCAACCATGTGTATCCAGAAGCCCAGGCTGCCGGTCAAGAGTGAAAGAGAAAGGAGGCAAAAAAATCGTTGCAAGCCTTTATCTCGAGGGTGCCGGACGGGCGCTGGGTCGCGCAAACCCATAAAGAATTTTGCACGCGCGGTCACAGCGTGACGCGCGACCGCGCCGAGCGAAATTCTTTATGGGGCTTTAATTAAAAATATTAATAATGGCGCACCCGCGCACCCAAAGAGAGAGTGAGAGGGAGGAGAGTGCGAGGCGAGATGGAAGGAAAGTAAAGTTGGAGGGAGAGGAGGGGATCGCATCCGGCGTCGCAACCCTGCCCTTCTATGGATGAATGTAACGTCCCGGGGACTCCCTGGGATGGTACGGGGTGTATAATGCTATACAAACGAACAACAAACGACCCTCTCCTCGCTGGCTAGACAACAATGGAGTTCGTTTGCGGATGCTGCACCGGGAAAGGTGGTAGACGTCATAAGCGTGTGGCCGGCGTTTTAAAAAAAGCACCAAAATAACAAAAAATCATTACCAAATATCAAACGCGCTTTTTTGTTTCGCGAGCCTGAGCGTGACGCGACGAAAGGCACTAATGAATGTGGGGTTACGCGTCAGCGATATTGAACATTGTTCGAAGACTGACACGGAAAGGAAGAAGAAGAGAAAATTCGGAAATTCTGATGTGATTTTGTTCTTTCATTAATTTGACCTGTGACGTTTTATCCACAGGACGTCATCGACCGTGCAGCCAAGCTCGATTGAGGGTAAACGTTTTGATGATTGGTCCACTTTGTCGGTCCCGAAGATCGTGGTGGTTTCCCTCAGTCAGGGTTGCAAAATATGGATTGCGATTGTGGAGGTGATCGGATCTCGAAGAGTGAGAGAGAGAGAGAGAGAGAGAGGGCTTAAATATTAGATTATATTTATTAGTGCACCAGGACCGAAAAGTAACCCGGCAGAACATTGCCACGCTTTGTACAATAAAATGAAAAAGTGAGGGAGAAATATATATATATATATATATATATATATATATATTAATTGACTGATTGATAATGTTCATTATGCCCCAGTGAACTCTCGGGCCACTAAAAAAATACGGATGAAATAAGAAAAAAATATCAACAGAAATTAAAGCGACGAAGATTCGATGTAAAATAAAATAAAATTAAAGAACAAAATAAAACAGCTCCTGGGAATGCAAAGCTACTCGATATCAACAAAATCGAATCATAAAGTAACGCAGATGGGAAGAAAATAATATTAACGAAAATTCATAAAGAGAGGAAGACACAAAAGTAAGTAAGAGAGTGGGCGAGAGAGAGAGAGAGAGAGAGAGAGAGAGAGAGAGAGAGAGAGAGAGAGAGAGAGAGAAAGAGAAAGAAAGATTGACTGATTGAATGATAATGTTCATTATGCTCCAGTAAACTCTCGGTCAAATATAACAATGTAGATGAAATGAGAAAAAATATCAACAGAAATTACAGAAATGAAGATCCGATATAAAACAAACAATAAACAGATATGAAAGAAATTAAATACATTTTTATATAAAACGAAAATAAACAATATAAGATGCCATCAGATAGAAAAAAAAATATGAAAAGAAAAAAAAATTAATTAGAAAACGAAATTCTTTTGAATCCAACTAAAATCAAATAACGAAATAAACTTCAAAAACAAAACAAAATAAAAAAGACTAAGTCAATAAACTTAACAAAATAGGATGAGAAAAAATAATATAAACACAAACTAATAGAGAGGGAGACAGAGGGACAAGAAGAGGGAGAGAGAGAAACGTTTTCGTTTATTTTCTCGGAAATATGGAATCATTATGAGCCTCGCATGATTAGTCAGATGAGCGGAGTGCAAGGCTGGAATAAATTTTGTACACATCCACGGACTCCTGCACATATATATTAATACCAACACGTATGTATATACCGACCAGTGGGTGGGGAAGAATCCGCGCCGTGGCGAAAGCAAAGAGCAGACAGGAAATACCCTGTGTGCGGGTCTACGTACAGCGTATGATGCTGCGAATTAAAAAAAAAGGAAAGAAAAAAAAATTACGAGAACAATGCGCCTCGCGAGCACTTGTGTATTGTATATATGGGGCCCGTGTATTCATACACGACGATATGGAAATCGGGGGAGAGTGAAAACAAGAGAGAAGCTCTCTCTCTCTCTCTCTCTCTCTCTCTCTCTCAGAGCAAATGATGCGGTATGCATACGAGGCCAACAATTCATAAATCAACGTTGGCACACGCGCGTTGTTCCAATAGAGGGAAAAAAAACGCCGGTGTATAGACAGGACACGATGGTGTGGTCGGGAGAAAAAGAATTAGCGAGGAGTCGCGCGTGTACTCGTAGAGTGCTTATGCCGCGCGGCTCTATTTCATATGCAGATTAATCTCTGTTATGAGCACACGCATGGTCGCAAGTTTCTCTGTGTTTGTTCTTCCTTTTTTTCCATTTCTTATTGATCCGGGCGGATGAGATTTCCGATGAAATCAAGCGCGAGAATATACAGCAGAGTAGGGAGTTCCATCAGTGGAGGAGCTCTCGATGTATAACGCGGCTAGATAAGAGAAAGAAGGAGCGCGACGAGTCGAATGAGCTTTATACCGCATTCGATTGTCCCGCGTGGAAGATTAATCGACATGGGAGAGAAGCCGGGGGCGGAGCGTCATCAACGTGAGTGCGAAGCGGATGACACCCCGTCTCCGTTGGTTTCCATCGCGAAACGATAGTTCCGTGCACACTAATCCAATCGGACTGGTGGTGGAGTTTGGCGGATGAGAAAAAGCGGATCGTGCGACAATGGCGCACTCGCTTCGTTTGGCTAAAAGTACACACCAAACTCATTAGACCGAATGGCACTTTGAGTGTCTTCAAACCCGAGCTCGAATCAGCCAGGACTCCAACAGCTGTTGAGGGATGCGAGAAACTTTGATCCGTCTATTGCCCGGATCTTTAGGCGCAGGCGAAAATGTACACGGATGCAGGAATTGAAGGTAAGAGCCAACGTTTCGCTAGGGATGAGGCTGTAGAAACGGCGCTATTCGGGTCCCAAGTGTTCCCACAATTGACAAAGGAAAAGGGCTAACGGGAAAAATCGTCGACCACAATGCGCGATGAGTATGCTCTGCACGTACCGCTCGAACGAGACTTCCCCGCGAGGGTGAACGAGCAAGAGCAGACGGGCGATTCTTGAAAAATCTTATTGGAAAAAGATTCTCTTTGGAGGCTGATACCCGGTGGGATGATTGGGTATCAGCTCGCGACTCGTGAGGACATTCCGTGGCCGGTGCAACGCGACGAGTGTTCCAACGGACAATCGACAATGTTGGAAGCGGTTTGATGTTCGCTGGATCTAGACCCTTCAGGACGTGTAGCGTGGCTCCGATTGATCGCGGAGACTTCGCCACATTGGTCACGTTTCGCGACAAGTGGGCCTCCTACCTTGAGAAGCCCTTCGACCTCGTCCCGTTGATGCAGCCAAGGTTTTTCTCAGTCTTAGACGTGCGTTGTCACGGGAAGCCGGTCATGAAGCTTTCTCCTGCACCTCCCAGTTACCTGGATAGAAACGCCAAGATTGCACATTTACCGAGAGGGAAGCCGAGTGGTTTGGGGTATGGAGTGATGACTCTGCGAAATTGGCCTGCCGAGTCATCGTTGCACAGTTTCATGACTAGCTCACTGACACCCGTAGCAGAGACCCGCAGCAAGCGGAACTAATCCTACCCCCAAGCGAGTCATCGCGAGCTTGTTGAGGCTGTTGCCAGCGAGAGTTCCACTCTCGAAGGCAGGTCGAGTGGGTACCTCGGATGAGGACGCTGATACGGCTCTCTTGGCATGTACGCGACTTCGCGGTGCTCCGTCCTAGGATTCGTGAGCCTCGATGATAATTCCGCCGCGATGCTGATCTCGGAAACGAGTATAATGCGCCGCGAGTTAACGGCATTAGCTGGGCCTATGCTCGATCTTCTTCGTCAGATTCGTCTATCGATGTAAAAGTTTACTGTCAAGTGCGTTTTTGAAATAACCGAAATACCGTTGCTTGTGAAATCCACAGTAGGTGATTGCCACTTAATAGCAAACCACCATACCAGTAGGATGATGGAATGGATTCGGCTGATTGGCAACTTTCTCAGCCAGAGGAGCTTGAACGACGCTGGTGGAAGTATCATACAAGCGAGCAAAAAACATGAATGCCTCGTAACCCGTGGATGGGTCCGAGATACAAGCTTTATTCAGCGTTGTCTACTGGACCGAGTGTCCACATTCGTACGTTCCACACACGCGAACCAAACTGCTCCGGGCTCTGTTAAGCAGCCAGCCCGGAGATTCAGGAGTGCCACAACGGCGAGTAAAGTTTTCCCGACCAATGGCAAACGTTTACCGAGATAAAACCGTTTCCCACGTTCATAAACCTGGTTTTGCCTCGTATGCGAAAGCAGAAACTGGAAATCTACCCGCAGTAGCAAAGCACTTCGAATTTTTTCGTTAGTCAATTTCCGCGTTCGCTGATAGCCGGGGGCATGAGCACTGGACTTTGCCACGAAGACGTGGCCTTCCTGATGTTTGTGTATCAGGGAAAATATACATGGGGATATGTACGTGTATAAATGGATTTAGTAGACGCGTTGAGCCAGCAAGGATTTGCATTCTCGCCCCGATGCTTATATCCGCAAATGCGGACTTAAAGCCCTGCGCTGTCAACCTCTCTGGACAGATTTTAGCTTATGAACTAATATGGCCGAAAATTTAAGCGGAGGAAGCTCAAGCTACATAGAGGATTTGTGGGGATGAGAATGACATTACGCTTATCTGGGAAGACGTATCGATCGAAGATTCAATAAGCCATGTCATTCCTCCTATGCTGAGATGACAGAAGCCGAGGATGATATAACGCGTAGGTGGGAGGCAGTATCGACCGATGATACGTCAGGCCATGTCATCATTACTCCGATGCTGAGATGACGGAAGATGCAAATCAAGCCAGCTGTGAGTGTCATCAACATTGCCGAACTGTTGTTTTACAGTCCATCCGATGTCTCGTGACTGGGCCTTTTCGCTGTTGGAGAACGTAGGAGAAAATAATTTACTGCTCCTCATCGAGAAAGGGATGGGGGCTGAGTGCGGAGTCTGGTCAAAGTGTCAGCCGTGGGAGGAAAGTCCTACAGTCGACAGAGAGAGGAAGAGGGACAGGAGGGAGAGAGCGGTGGAAATTTCGAACAATGAACGAACGTCGCTTGATTGTGACCCGGATCGAGTGGAGAAAGAGAATCCGAGATAGTCGACAACGAAGGCAAAAGCTCCGACTAGGGAAAGGTTACCATGGACTCCTGGGGTGACTGATTTTTCGCCTCTGAATAAAATTATGATAATGGCGAGATGGGGATGAGCGGACGGACGCTTCGCGGGCTTGACGCGTCGAGGGTGCTTTTGTTTCAAACGCTCCTCTCTCTCTCTCTCTCTCTCTCTCTCTCTCTCTCTCTCTCTCTCGCTCCCATATCGGTTTTTCGTTAAAATATACGATAAAGGCCGTCGTGCAACAGAAGAGCTACTGGGCTCAATGGCACTGAGAATCGAAAAAGAAAGAGAGTTCGCAACGTGTCGCGAATGAAGATAAGAGAGAAAGAGGGCAATGAAAAAGGGCACGCTGCAAACCTGTTTTTTTGTTCTCTCTTGAAAACTTGAAGCTCCTATCACTCGCTGTAATACCGTATTCGCAAAATTCTCCAATAAATCCAAGGCACAAAGGTATCAGCTTCATTAAAAGCCGGAAAATACATGAGGGTATATTGAAATCTGTTCAGAGTGACAGGCTGAGCTCGACGCTGAGCTCGAAGCTGAGCTTGACGCCGAATCGAGCGGGAATTCACGTATAACGTTGACGCTTCGCCAATACGTCAATTTCTTCGCTCGTCTCAATATCGCCGTCTTTGATTCCTTGTCTATGCGTTTAATTCAACTATCGGCTGTCTCGAATCTTCATTAATCGGCGCGTCCGCTTTCGCCGATATCGATTCCAGCACAAAAGCCATCCCGAGCGCACGCGAGAACCAAGCCAGCCGCGGATTATGCAGGGTTAAGGGAGACGGATGTTCCCGAGGTGGGCAGACTTTGCGGTGTCGGCGCAAGGCGTTCGGCTATTTCCCTCTCCCCCCCTAACCAACCGGTAATTAACTCTGTAATTGATCGGTCTTAATTATCGCCAAATTTTATTACGGTCCGGACTTAATATAGGCTTAATAAGCCAGCGGCGAGTTACGGGTTATGGATCGGATTTCATCCCTCGGCAAACTTCATCGCGAGTACGAGCTGGAGGGTGATACGTTGCCTCCGTGCTCTTCCTCTCCCGAATGGCTTATCTCTCGCATAGGTACACACTTAACCGTTCCTCTCAGCGGATAAAAATCGCCCGAGACGTATCGCGAATGTAAATACCGTGGCAAGACTTTCCTCGTAGACCAGTCGGACAATATTTTGCTCCCTAAGTGGCGACGAATTGGCAAATCCGTGAAATTCATGTTTACCAATCTTGACGTCCAAAGAGTCGAAAAACATCTGACGAGCTCATCTTCAAAGCTGTCACGGATGTTTCGATGATTCGTTGAAACTTACACCGTGAACGTGGTGCATGTCGACCACTCTTGTCAACACGTTCGTGCTCTGCCGCAAAGCACACACCCACACATGGAGGACGAGGGAAGGGCGCGGGGGCGCAGGGTAACATGCGCGCACCACGAATTGCCAGCCCCAGCAATTATTTGAATTTGATGAACGTTTCAAATGTACACGAGTGGGGCTTGATTGCTAATTGAATCCTGGACTCTTGGTGTTGTGTATTCGGAAAGCACTCTTGGTAGCAGGAAATTGGAGCCTTGATCAATCCGCATAGAACCTCAAAAAAGTCGAACCTCCTACCGTATATCCAGTCGTCAACATTGGGCAAAATCATAGAAAGGATATGTTGTTTCCATCAACCAGATAGATCATCCCTCTTGATTATGAGCGAGCCTCGCTGTGGCCACCAAAAGCTTGCACCCTTTCTCCAAAGCCGACGCGGTCATAATTCATCGCTCAAATTATGTTATTAACCGCGGTAATATTCATTGCAATATTCACGAGCGTTATATAGCGTAATGCTGAGCGTTGGGCTGCGTCAACAGGACATTTCCATTATCGCCGTTGAATATGCGGACCGAGAGAAGTAGAGATTTTGCTGAAGAGCTTAAAACAATCTAGCTGATAATCGTCAAGGGTAGATCTATGGACGGTGATGATGATGACGATCATGATGATGATGATGATGCAACGGACTATGGCAGGATTTGAAATTGCCCGCCTGGATGATTCGACGTTTGATATACGGGGACAATGAATGCAATGGTGGCTGCAACGGTTATTGGCTCCTCCCGGGCAACGAGAGAATTGGCCAAGGAGGAATAGGCTGGCTCGCAGGGGGTAGGTAGGTAAGCAGAATCGAGTATAGTAACTAACGCGATTCCAATTACTTCCTCTGGCGGATAATGGCCCGGTTGTTGGTAGTTAGGCACGCGCCCTCTCTCTCCCTCTCTCCCTCTCTCTCTCTCCTTGTTCTTCTCTCTCCACGTCGGCCGATTAATTGAAAGGTAAACTCACCGGTTAGCGAGACTTGGGAGCTACGTTCGGCGATATGGAGGCGCCCTCCAGACTTGTGCGGAACCGAAGAGTGATGAGCATCGGACAAACGAAGATTGATCCCGTCCGGCTAGCCTCCCACTCTGGAGGGGCCGACCCGAACTTGGAGAATCGAAGAGCGAAACGTTGCGATGTACCCGGGTGGATCACGCCTGGGTGAAACTCACTCGAACGGTGGTTTGAACCAGCTCGTTTCATAGCCTCATCTTCCAGGCTTGAGTCCACTCTCGTGCACTTAGCCAGCTCTCGGGCAACTTCGTTTATTAAGCTGATCCCAAGATTGATACCTTCGTTTCCGCGTTCGAGCTGATAAAATCCACCGACCTGTCAATCGTTCGCAGGAACATTGGATCACCGGGTAACCCGAACAAACGGAAGTTGAAGGCTCGTAAAGAATCTCAAGCGGAACTCAATGGTGGAAGTTGCTTCAACCTTGAACTTGGTTGACCTCGTGTACCTTTTCGCAACATGCTCGTATCGCCTTCTTGGAAAACGCAATAATCTTCCCAATCATTCGCGTATGGGAGATTTCGCTTCGGAAGAGCCGCTCGTTTCACCCTCCAGAGTCGAATGTTAATTGCGAGGATGCAAATTGACGGTTACGCCTACTGCAGACTGGCTAAAACGAGACTCTCAGCCGGAACTCCCTGTCCGTTCGATCGTTCAACCTTCCGCAACGCGTACCTATCTCACGTGCCCGAGTCTCCACGTATTCGCAACTGATATTCAAAGTCCTCCAGTCTTGCCCTCGCCGTTCGGCGATAATTGACGATGATCGGAAAATTCGATTCACCCTGCGAGATTCTCTACTACAAATGCAAAGGTATTGTACGGCGAGCCAGGCCGTGGTCCAAAAATATTCCGTTCTGTTACCGCGATTCGATTTCTTCCCCCAGTCTCCACCCGCCCGCTCGAGTCATCCCTGCGGGAAATTACCGTTATCGACGTCTTCCATCTATGAATCCAATCGAGTGGTTCATTCCGATGTTTTTTTTGGGTCCAAAGGAGAAACGAAGTATAATTTCGACGTATATTTCGTTACGTCGTTCTTTTTTTTTCTGCTGATCGAAAATGCCACGAAGAATATCCATGTGCATTGCCCTATTAGGGCAAAAAAGTTCACTTTTTAGGAAACATATTTCCCAGGCAGGCTATCCTGCGAAGTTCCACTGCCATCAACAGCCGTCGAATGTTCTTCATCCAATCAACCCCGCAAACTCGACGTTCCTCTCGCTTTTCTTTCAATCATCTCGTTGTTTCTCGTTTTTCCCTATTTGCCGCTGGAAACCTCGCCGAAATTCGAATTTGCGGTGGATGGCGCGGATTCTTTTTCGATTAAACTTTCGTACATTCGAGGTTATATATATATATATATATATATATACACGTTGTACGATAGTATTACGTTCATATATATATATATATATATGAACGTAACACTATCACAGAAAACTTTGTATCGAATGGATCGCGTATATGCATATGACATTCAAAGCGTACAGTCGATCTGTTTCCGTGGCTCACAATGTCTCTGTCGATTCCAGGGACATGTTTCACAGAGAGCGAGAGAACACATCGCGAAACCTCCGAAAGATATATATATATATATATATATATATATATATATATATATATGTACATATACACACACACATATATTCTCTGAAAGCTTGAGCTTACGGACTGAGCAGAAATTAATCGAGATTCGATCCCGTATCGGACCGGCCTCCCAGCGCAAATTGGAAACTACCCTCAGGAACTAGTTTCGCATAATTCGGACAGGGAAAACGAATCTTGAGGGGCGGTCCCTGGGCTTCGAAGAGCACGAGGCGTTTCATTCCTTTTATACATAGATATTTGTACATATACATTTGTATATATACACATATGTATGTGTGTGTGTGTACAGGGCGATTCATTAGGAGTTGGTCACTCGAAAGTATCGATAAATATTGGCTTTAGACTAAAATGTCAGTGACATAATTTGAATGATCTGTGAATGTCTCTATTTTGGCAGCCGTAGATTTTTTTCCAAATCGAGGTATCAAGCTGATGTCAGTGTCACCTTCCTTTTTCAAAGTGAAACCCTTATTTTATTGGTCTTACGTGTAGAGCACTAAAAGAACCAGTCCAATGATCTACAATTTCATGAGCTTGGAATGACCTTGAAATAGGATCAAATATCCAAAATGGTGATTGAGGCAAGGCAAACAATAGGCAGTGGTTTCATTATTTTTTTCATTTATATCAAGGTTATGCCAAGACCATTATAGCGTAGGTCGTTGGTTTTTTTGTGCTCTATGTTGAAGGCCAATAAAAAAATGGTTTTTCTTTTAGCGAAGTGTATGTGACCTTGAAATCACGTTCATACTGCACAAAATGTAGACATTAACGAACCATTTCATACTCGTTCGTCTAGAATCAATATTTATAGGTGTCTCAAGTGAATAGCTTCTAGTAAATCACCCTATATAATTATATATATATATATATATATATATATATATATATATATATATGTCAAACGGCAGTTTGTGGGACTTTTTTGAGAGGCATATATTTACCGCGATTTCCGTACGTTCTATCACCCTCAACATTTTTCGGGAAGATTTTTCATTATATAAAGCCCCTAAAAGTATATATACTACAAAAAGTATATACTGGTAGTTTTCAGGACTATCGGTAAATTGGCAGTTTTCGAGACATTATGAGGCGAATGGGCTCTTTTCAGGTCTTCGCGTATATAGGCAGCTTCCAGGTCGTTTTTAGAGAGATAGGTATTTTTCAGGTCTTTTCGAATATATATTGGCAGTTTTCGAGGCAGCAGTACCAAGAGATCCGCATTCTCCAGGTCTCTGTAAATGTATTGGCAGTTTCCAGGACAGTATATATCACGTAGTTCATGTCTCCAAATATATACTGGCAGTTTTCGGGGCAGTAGTACCAAGAGATCGGCATTTTTCAGGTCTCTGTAAATGTATTGGCAGTTTCCAGGACAGTATAAATCACGTAGTTTATGTCTCCACATATATATTGGCAGTTTTGAGACATTATGAGGCGAATGGGCTCTTTTCAGGTCTTCGCGTATAAAGGCAGTTTTCAGGACCTTTTAGAGAGATAGGTTTTTCGAATACATATTGGCAGTTTTCGAGGCAGTACCAAGAGATCGGCATTTTTCAGGTCTCTGTAAATGTATTGGCAGTTTTCGGGACAGTATAAATCACGTAGTTTATGTCTCCACATATATATTGGCAGTTTTGAGACATTATGAGGCGAATGGGCTCTTTTCAGGTCTTTGCGTATATATCATTTTTCAGGTCTCTGTAAATGTATTGGCAGTTTCCAGGACAGTATATATAGCGTAGTTTATGTCTCCAAATATATATTGGCAGTTTTCGGGACAGTATAAATAGAAAGTTACGTTCCAGGGCTTTGCTGGTATTCACGAGATCGGAGACAATGCAAAGTGATTGGTGTTTTTAAAACCTCACATTAATCAATAATTTTCGAAGCACAGGGGACAGTTCTACTCGCCGTAAAGAGTGAGCATATCATCGGGAATCATAGTAACAGAATGAACTCGAAACGACTTTGTTTGATTCTTACTTTTTATTATTCGTAGCAAAATAACGGTACGGAAATATATTTTTTTCAATGAAACTCATTAGATCAGTTTTATCTCAATGATATAGTTTTTATGGTCCCTTCAAATTGTAATCGAATAAACAAACGGAACACAATTGTATGATGTACATTTTCAATGATAATTTACTTTGTTTCTCTAAATTGTTATACGTGGTTAAGTAACATTGCATGAGCAGTGTTTTCAAATTAAATTCTTTTGAACAATTATAACATTTATAAAATACTTTCAAATTTGTATTCTCAACATTTTAACAGTAGGAACTTTTTTCCGCAAACTTGACTATTTCTTTCCAAGTTACATAGTATAAGTTACATATTATATTATATAATTAGATTGAATATTATAAATCCTATAATATGAATTTGGGAGAAAGCTTCATGCTCTCATCATCATTAGGATACGTGGATAGAGGAGAAGGTAATTAGGCAGCGTTTGAAGTTTCCTCTGTACACAATCTCCTCTGTAAACAGCTTGCGACTCGGGGCCGAAAATAACCCCAGGAGCATCGAGAAGGTTTGTACCCAAAACCGAAAAAGACACGATAGCACTGTAGAAGCACAGAACTTCAGTGAATCGCGAGATTAACAGGCGAGTGCTTAGTTGTACGAATTGACACACGATGATATCCCGCGACGCCCTCACGTGAACAACAAGAAGTATGTACTGGTAGTTTTCAAGACTATCGCTAAATTGGCAGTTTTCGAAACATTTAGGGACGAATGGGCCTTTTTCAGGTCCTGGCATATACAAGCCGCTTCCACCACATTTCGAGCCGTTCGCGCAATTATGATTATGCTCTCCTAAACTCATAAAATTACCCTGCAATTCCTCGGAAATGGCAAGGTGACGCCACGAATAATTTATCGAAGAATTTAATCCAACAAGGCCCAAACAAACCCAAACATTCTTCCATGTTAATGGTTTTTTTTTATCATGATTGTTTGGTGATTATTTCGCAATGGAGAATGTCGAAAGCATTATACACTATTACTTGCACGGTTACTCGTACTTTTTGAGCTCGTCTCTGAAGTCGTTAAGAAATGAAGATTTTTTTAGAGTCTACATTTTATTCGCACGAGAGGCTCAGGTCGTGATATTAGATATTGTATATCGTGAGGCTCAGGTCGATCTAGTGAGCGATAACACTGTAACAGAATGGACATAAGGATTCGAAGACACTTTGTTTTATTATTAATATCACGGTAACGTTGCATACATCATATATTGCGCGAAGCTTATTTTTTGCACATTTTTTGAATAATTTATTTTCTTTTATTTTCTCAATAATCATTTTACGTGGTTATGGGGTTACGCGGGTTTCGAAGCCAAAAAACATTCACCCGGTGAAACCTACGTTCCGGGGCCTCCTAAAAAACGGCGGACACGATTTCTCGAAAAAACGGTGGACACGAAAAAGGAGACGCATGTTGTGCAACGTACAGTTGCACAACATGCGTCTCCTTTTTTGGACATTATATGAGATTCATGACACCATAATAAATATTATCATCGGTGAATTCCACTAACGCGTACATCTTCAGCCACGTGCCTTTTCGCAATAAATTAATATTTTGCCGTGCAGGAAGAAATAAAGTCTCGGGAAAACGACCAACCCGTGAAATGGTCTATCGTTCGCAGTGCAAAGACTGTCCTTCTTCCTGCGAAATTACACACAATTTACTGTGATGAAAACTTAAACGAGCTCGACAATTCGGATATACGTCGAGGCGAAGGTACCCTTTGTCTCTGAGACTGAGGCGCAAGGCGATCCGAGGTACAGTGAGAGAGATAGAGGGCGATACACAAAAAGCGATACACAGACAGCTATATCGAGTCTATATTTCGAGGCAGAGGCAGCCTTTGTCTCGCGCGCGAAAAACCGGCACGCGACCGAGAGGTGCGAGACGAGCCGACAAAGAGTGACGGAGATAGAGACACAGCGCGACACACAATGAACGATACTCGAAGACTCTCTTTCTTCCTGCTAATCCCCTCCTACGAAGTCACACAATTTCTTCTATCAGAACCAGGGGGCGACACTGGTAGATAAATGCTGTTCGCAAAATGTCCTTACCGCACTGTGGCGTTAGTAGTCGTGTGACAGGCATGCATATATATGTACGTTGCACCGGTCCTTCGAATATTTTACACGAATAAAAGTATAGTGTAGATAACTTTTCGAAAACCATTATCCGCGTGTATGATGGATTCTCTTATCGCTGTAACAGTTCGTTATTACGATAACAGCACGGAACGAAAGTATCGAATCGTTCATCTGATCGAAGTATTTAGAGCCGAAGGCTGTCACACAACAGCCAACGCTAGGTAGTGGCGATTACAAGAACTAAAAAGCCGGGACGAAACGCGTTTTCGTTTCTCGTATAGGCCTCCGAATTAACTGTAGTAGCCCAGCCATGGAGCCTAGATACCAGGAGGTTCAGCGGCAATGCAAAGGCGCTGAAAAAAGCGTCCCCGACAATATCCCGAAGTGATGGCGCTGGGGTGCAGCGGCACCTACATATATAGTAATATATTGGTCAACGAGGTGAAAGTGATCGGATGAGTTTCTAACCTCACGACAGACCGATCGTGACATCAAACATCGAAATATCCGCAGATTCATAATTTCTTCATGACGGTTCGGAAAAAAAACGCAAAAGCGAGAAAAGATCTCAAACTCAAAATGGCGGCGATACAGCCCATCTAGAAAAACGTGTTTTTTTACATATAGCTTCACGGGAGAACGGTTTTCTCTTAAAATATAAGACCTGAAACAAAAACCAAAAAAAATGATAATTTATATATTATTAGCTATGAGACTACCTAGAAATTTGCTTTCAAATTTTGCAAAAATAGCGCACTTTGAAGGAAATAAATCGATTTTTTGCCAAAAAAGCGGTAAATTGTTTATAAAAAGAAGTTTACATTTAATCAAAAAACGGCTACGTACTCCCATGAAGAATATAATTGTGAAGCTGCTATCAAAATTTCAAATCGATGCATGCAAAGGTGGTCGAGTAATCCGTCTTCCGAGATCGAAAAAAGTGGTTTCGAGAAAAACTCGTTTACAGTTGTACGAGCAACTCAGCGCGCGCTCCAAGGCAGTGCGGCCAAATCGATAATTGAACCTTTTAATTAAAAAACTTGCTACAGGACCAATTGCATATTATTTTCATGACACCAAAGTATTTTTAGGGAAGAAAACGTCTTTCCAAAATCCTAGACTGGTGTTATCCCTTAACACTAATGAGGGTTAGGTACATCATCTGTGATCTGTCTTAGATCGCACCCATGTTTAGCGTATATCTATATACATATAGGTGCCGGAGCACCCCAGCGCCATCATTTCTTGTTCTCGTTTTGGGGACGAGTTGAAAGGCCTCGCTGAACCTCCTGGTATCTAGGCTCCATGAGCGCAGCCCTTGCTTCGAGTTTTGTAAAAATTTTGATTGGTTTTCGTCTGCTAGTGCAGTATGCCGGTCGCCATTTAAATCAGGTGTTTGCGTGAATGACAGCACCGCGTGTGATGTTTATGTTGTAAAAACAGCGTTTCACGTGATATTTGGGATTGTTGACGCGTGTTTGAGGAAGAACGTTTCCCATCACAGTCTTTTTCTCACCAGCAACAATTTCGCGAACTTCCGATACATGATGACCATCGAAAGTTTTCTGCCTATATTACAACATCCTTTATATACATTTCCGATGCAAACAATAATTTAAACAGAAATTTTGAAAAAACGGCACAAAAAAAGTGGTGTGCAGCCAATGTATGCAATTCCATTAACATTATCTTCGTCACATACCTATAGATATGCTTCAGGGCGAAAGGAAGTCATGAGAATACATTGAAATCCGCAAGTAATCGTTATTAGTGCCATCACACTATTTTATTTTATTTACAAGCACATTCCATTCACAATGTGAGATCTACAATCGATAATGCTTGCTCAAGCCTATCTCTGATTAAAAAGTTTTACCACTTGAAAGTTGTAATAAGATAATGTCAAAATTTAAAAATGATGCGATTATCTTATCACATTTTTTTTAATCATGAAAAACGACTTATTTTCGGGCGTCTAAAGAGATCTCCCCCTTAATCTTAAATGCTGGAGGGGAGGGGCGCCAATGTCAAGTTTTTTCCCCGGCTCGGAAAAATCGTAGATCCGGGGCTGCTTGAAAGTCCAGTTTTCGTAAAGTCCGATCGAAAAAATTTCGCTCCTCATTTCCCTTTCCCAGATCGTTCTGATAAATAAAGTTTGATAAAATAAAACGCTTTGAGCAATCGAAATATAATAGAACGAAGTTATACCAAATTTTAAAGATTGTACAGTTTTTTCCAGGCCTGTCCTGAAAACAACCGATTACCAAATAAATCTGCCTCGAAAACACACTTTATACATATAATTATCCTAAAGCATGTGTTCAAGCTCTACATAAACACAGACATTTTTGCTAACGACGGGTACTAAAATTGAGGCCTGAATTTTTTTTTCCTTAGCATATTCTGAAAAAACGTATCAAAACTTTTTTATTTGTATCGTACATTATCAGGAATGTCCTGACAATGAACGATGGACAAAAAAATGCCTTCAGACCTGCCCCCAAAACTGAAATGTGTCGCAGCAACCTCCGATGGCTATCTGAAAATGTCCTGAAAACTGCCGCTTGACATAAAGAAAGTTTGATCATATTCTCAAAAAACGTATCAAAACTTTTTTATTTGTATCGTACATTATCAGGACTGTTCTGATAATGAGCGATCGACAAACAA